>VWZI01017165.1:485791-503654 GCA_013396835.1 Psilopogon haemacephalus | reverse complement strand
GGCCAGGCTGGATGAGGTCTTGAGTGACCTGATCTAGTGGGAGGTGTCCCTGCCTATGGCACAGGGGGGTTGGAACGGGATTATCTTTGAGGTCTCTTCCAACCTAAACCATTCTATGATATCTAAAGATGCATAGAAGTGGAGCTGAGGGACATGGGTTCGCACCAGACTTAGTAGAGTTAGATAACAGATTGACTTGATGACCTCAGGACCTAAAGGTCTTTTCCAACCAAAACTACCATCTGATTCTATTGCATTGACTCCAGATAGCAAGCTGTAAAAAAATATGAAAATCATACCTGATCATGGTACTCTTTCCCTCAGAAATGAAAACAGCACTCCCACTCTGTACATTTTAAGAAGAATTACACAACTGGTGATATTCAGACTCCTCTTATTAATCACATTAAAGGGTGTGTAGGCAAGAGGGGGTGTTTGAAATCGCACACTCCATTCCACTTACGTAACAAATCGCAGACAACAGAGCTCACAAAAATCACTTGAGGCAGAGTGCCCAAGGACAGTAGACTTTCACAGCCTCAGGAGTGTCTTAAGATATGGACCTCTGAACAGCTAATCAAGCAGACTCTCTGTTAATCATGAAAGAGTGAAAAAAAAGCAGCATTTTCTGGAGGAAAGATAACAGGACTAGAAAACAGGAGCATGAACTCGAATTCTGCCTTTCCCTCTTATAGAATTCAGCCAGTTAAACCCTCCGACTTTGCCTGTATTAATAAGTTAAGCTAATAAACAGAATCAGAGAAACATTAATGTTGGCAAAGACCTTCAAGACTGACTCCAGCCATCAAACCTCCACCACTAGGACCACTAAACCATGTCCCAGAATGCCAACTCTACACATTTTTTCAACACCTCGGGGGATGGTGACTCCACCACCTCCCTGGGTAGCCTGTTCCAACACCTGACAACTCTTTTAGGAAAGAAATTTTTCCTAATATCCAACCCAAATCACCCCTGATGCAACTTGAGTCCACTTCTTCTTGTCCTATTACTAATTGCTTGAAAGAAGAGACTGACACAGCTCCATCCACCTCCCTTCAGAGAGTTGTAGAGAGCTAAAACATCTCCCCTCAACCTGCTCTTCACCAGACTAATAGCTCCAGTTCCTCCTCACACAACCTATCCTCCAGACCCTTCACCAGCTTTGTTCCTGGGCTGTGGAATTTGATCATTATATAGTGTTAAATTAGACAGCTTTGATTTACTACTAGAATTCCTCCTCCAATGGCTTTAGATGAGGGTAGTTAGTCATCTTTCCTACATTTGGTCTCTTCTGACAGGTCATGGAAAAAATAAAAGAATAATAATAAAAAATAAAACTCATAGAAAAATAAAAGAATTGCCTCAACCTTTATTTATGGACTATTGTAGTGACACAGGGGTAATGGGCTTAAGCTGGTAGATGGGAGATCTAAACTGGATGTCAGGAGGAAGCTCTTTACAGTGAGGGTGGTGACACACTGGCACAGGTTGCTCAGGTTGTGGCTGCTCCCTCCCTGGAGGTGTTCAAGGCCAGGTTGGATGAGGTCTTGAGCAACCTGTTCTAGAGGGAGGTGTCCCTGCCTATGGCACAAGAGGGTTGGAACTGGCTGAGCTTTGAGGGCCCTTCCAACCTAAACCATTCTGAGTCTATGATTCTAAGCTGTGACTGGGAAGGTTTAGACCAGGTACTAGGCAATTTTTTATTTTTTTTTCTCCCATCAAGAGTGGACAGACGTTGGAATGGGCTGTCCAGGGAAGTGGCTGAGTCAGTAACCTTGGATGTGTTTAAAAGACTGTGGGATGTGGTGCTTAGGGATATAGTCTAGGGTGAACCTTGTAGATGAGTGTAGTGGTTTAGCAGTTACTTGCCCGCCCCTCNCAAGAGAGGGTAACCAACCACCCCCTACCACCTTTCCCCCCTTCCCCAGTCTTATCTCACCACCTGTTGATGCTGCAGATAAGCTGAAGTAGATCAGTCAGAGAGATTAGTGGCAGGAAGGAGTTAGTAATTTTACTCTGAATTATCTAAAAGAGAGACAAAGGAGACAAAGGAGAAGCAGCTGCCACACCGAACGGTCAGAAGCCCTCTGCTAATCTGGTTATTCTCAGAACAGTTCTTAAAAACAACTTTTCTTCTTTCTCAGCAAAACTCGGTGAATTGGCACACTGTGTTTAACTCTCTCAGCCAATAGTCTAATTTCTCACTCAAATCCTCCAATTAGCTCAAACCAACACTATGAGGGTTTTTGGTTGAACTTGGTGTCCTGAGGGGCTTTTCCTACCTGAATGATTCTGCGGTCTTCCAATCCTCTGGCACTGGAATTAGGTCACTCTTCATTCCCAATGAACATTGTGTGAGGCTCTGTGTGTGGCTGGTGTACATGAGCAGGTGAGAGCATTGTGGTATGGAGAGCTGTGTGATCGATGCCAGCTGGTCTCTCTGCTCAGGGAACTGTCCCAGGAACACTTAGTTTTAACTCTACTAAACATCTCCTCTGCAGTCAGTTTTTCTGCTTGTGAAATGGGGAAGTTAAAGCTGACGAGGTTGCTTGTGTTTGCATAGCCTTTGGAAGTGGAAGTCTCGAAGCCAGAAGACTGTACTGGACAAACAGAAAGAATAAAGAGGAAGAACAGAAGATTGAAGAACTGCCTCTTGTATCTAAACCTGAGTTGTTCTGGGATAGATAATATTTTCACAGGGAGAGCTGAATAAAACTTCAAACAGAAGAAAAATTGAAGAAGAATGATTCACTTTATGTGTAAATGAAGGCATTCTTTGAAATCTTATTTGTTCGCTTGATCTTACACCTTATGATGTTTTACCTTATTTCACACATATTCTACCATCTACCCAGTTTAAAGGACTGCAGCCCTAAAATGCCAAAAGTCAGGTTCCTGAACCTGTACACTGAGCTTTGGGTGAGACACTCATCTGGTATCTCCTGAGCTTTCTTGCCATTCAGTCTTTCTTGTTGTAAAGAACAGGTGATGCTAGGTGACCACAAAGGCTGGGGAAGAAAATTGGATTAATATTTTAGGTAATGTCAGCACCAGACAAGAGACTTGTCAATATGAATGAGGAATGAAGGAATAGGGAAACTCTGTTGTGTTCTAATGGACCTGCAGTGGTTGTGCAACGAACACTCAGGGATGATGCTGTGAGCCCAGTATGAGCATCCTGACCTTAACACAGGGAAATGGAGCAAGGTTACAATGGCAGAGGACACGTAGCACTGCTGTTTGTTCACGTGTGGCAGCAGTAGAAACGTTTCAGAGGTATCCATACCAAATTAACTCACTTGGACAATGACATCAATTTCATCTCTGGTTGCAGAACTGCTTGTTGGGCAGAGTGAGACGAAAGGCTTTGCTACCATATTACAAAGCTCAAAGGGAATACAATCACAGAACCACTTTGGTTAGAAAAGACCTTTAGGATCACCAAGCCTGACCACTATTTACAACAAGTAACAACAGCATTGCTAAGCTTGCTTTTGCCACACACTACATTCTTGGGTTTATCTGCACACCCAAATGATACTTCTCTCTTTGCAGGCTATGAACTGTGCAGAGATTTATCAGCATTTTAAGAAAACCTTTTGTCTGTAGCAGAATTTGGAGACTTCATTAACACAGCAAGTATAACTCTGCCCTTGTTATAACAGTTGCTAATCCTTCAAGATTCACACCAGGTAGGAAATAACAACAGAATTTATGCAAGTCACTCAACGAGGAAGATGCAGTGGCGTAGACCTTAGGGCTTTATTTTGATGGAACAGTCAAAATTCTGGCCAGGTTCTAAGTGCTAAGAAATGCAAGCTTCCAGAAGTCAATCACAGCTGTTAGCGTTCAATCAAAGCCCCTCATGAAATAATGAATAATTACCTGGCATTTACCAAAGGAGAAGGAAAAGAATGGGCATCTGAAATGCTAATTAAAAATGAAAACTGGACCAATGATGCAGTTAATACTTCAAAAGAGGAGGTTACTACTATTAGGTAAGGCCCTGACACTGAGAAGTCATCCATTTGACTTTCCAAGCCCTACTGCAGGAGGCACTGCCATGAGTTTCAGAATAGAGGTATTTAATTTGTAAGTATTTCAATCACATCTTCTCAAAATCACAAGCCAGAGATGTTGTCTGTGAAAATTCCATTACATTGCCTGAAAGACAGTTCAAATTGTATTTTTGATAACATGAAATCTGACAGAGATCTCTGTTGCTCTTGCTAACTAGTTGTAATTTTAGCCGTTTAAAAACCAGGATTTCTTTTCAATGACAAAGACAACACTTCATACACTCGGGAGGAGAAAAAAAAAGTGGGTTTTTTTTAACAGGATTTTTTGAAAAATCCACTTTTAACTTGAGACAAATGTCCAGTTTTGACAATATTTAAATATTTACTTCTGAAATACAACCTTTTTTTTTTTTTTTGGCCTTCTGGTTTAGATTATTATTATTATTGAACCCAATTGTGCTGGTTTGAACTAACTGAAGAATTTGAGTGAGAAATTGGGCTATTGGCTGAGAGAGGAAAACACAGTGTGGCACTTCACCAGAGTTTTACTGAGAAAGAAAAAAAAAAATGTTTTTAAGGATTGTACCCAAAACATTAGATATCAGACAGTTTCTGACTGCTCTGGGCTGTGGCTGCTTCTCTTGCACTGTTTCCTTTGTGTCTTTGTCTTGGTAGCTAATTCTCAATAATACTACTAACTTCTTCCCTACTACTAATCCCCCTGGCCAATCTAACTCCGCTTATTTGCAGCATCAACAGGTGGTGAGATAAGACTGGGGAAGGGGGGAAAGGTGGTAGGGGGTAGTTGGTTACCCTCTCTTGGGGATTTTGGTCTCTGGGAGGGCTGTGGTGTTTCTGTATTAGCTTTTCATTGTCTATATCTGTAAATATCTGTTATACCTTGTAAATATCTGCTTGTATATTGTGCAAAGCTGTAAATATAAAGCTTCATTTACCAACTTCCAGTGTTCTGAGTCCTAGCCAGGGTTTATTTCAAAAGGTGGGGGGGCAGAGAACTGCTAAACCACTACAGTGGAAGTACAAATAGAAATACAAAAAGCATAAATAAAAGTACAAATGGAAATTTTTACTCCATTCAAATTCTCTTCAAGTTCATGCTATTCAAATACTTTTGACTGAAATTGCAATATTCCCTCTTTTCAACAAACACATAATGGTTTGAAACTTCTCTTTTTTTTTTGTTGCTGTTTAATACTCGTGGAAGAGTGAAATGTTCTTCCTAAAGGCAAGTAATTGAGGGTGGCTAGAAATTGAATAATGATTGCTTACCAATAGGACTTGCATCAATTATGGCTTTACACCTGTGTAACAACACCAAGGCGCTTTATATACGTTAACAGACTGGAATAAAGTGGAGTGCCTATGGGTAGGTGTTCTTCTATTCAGTTGTCACCTCAAGTGACAAAGGAATGGATGTGCTCATGCAATACTTCAGAAGATCCTTTCTTTTTGAGCAGAATGAAGACCAGAATCATTGAAGCAGTATGAGATGGGAGAAAATTGAATTCTGTGCACTGGAATAATGCTTTTTTTTTTTTTTTTTTTTTNTTCATTTTTTTTTTTTTTTTTTTTTTTTTTTTTTTAAGTGTGGCAGTCAATGCTGTGAAGTGAAAAGCAGGAAGCATAAAATCTTGATTAGACTAAAAGAAAAACAGAAGTAGTGATAAGCCTTTCTAATTTAGATTTTCTGTACAGGAGATGGAAAAAAAAAAATTAGAGAAAACTTCATCTCCTCAAGTCTCAAGAGATGGGGAGGAAAGCAGAAGCAACTCTGAGCTACAATGAACAAAACCTTTCACTATGAGAAGCAAGATTTGACCTGTGGTCATTATCACTGCCTTCTGGAGAGCACAGGGCACTCTTACTGTGTTCTGACAAAGAAAGGTTACCATTCCTACAGCAAATGAATCCCATCATCCCTGGATTTGAATTCCAAAGGCAAAAATGGTGGCCACAAAGTCATTTTATACTGAAGGGACATGAAAGTATGACAAAAAGTTGAAATTATTACTTAACGTTCTATCATGTTTACTTAAAGGACTTGAAATTAAAGATGCTACAGTGGTTTCTAGTGGCTGAAGATGAACCAGCAGGGTTGTCAAGTGCCTGGAATCTCAGACAGTTTACTGAGAATGGTTAGTGGATGAGGGAGGCAAGAATTACTCATATATGTCATCATCACTTCAGAATATCAACAGTCTGACGTGAGCACAATGTCCTGCCTGCCTGAGCAGTGTGCACATGTGGCCAAGCAGGCCAACAGCATCCTGGTCTGTATCACCAATAGCATGGCCAAGAATAGGCAAGTGATCGTTCACATACATCATCATAGAAGCACAGAATGGTTTAGGTTGGAAGGGACCTCAAAGCTCAGCCAGTTCCAACCCCCCTATGCCATAGGCAGGGATATTTCCCACTAGATCAGGTTGCTCAAGACCTCATCCAGCCTGACCTTGAACACCTCCAGGGAGGGAGCATCTACAACCTCCCTGGACAACCTGTGCCAGTGAGGCTGCACCTTGAATACTGGGTTCAGTTTCGGACCCCTCATAACAAGGAGAACATTGAGGTGCTGGAGCATGTCCAGAGAAGGGCAGTGAAGCTGGAGAAGAGGTCTGGTAAGGAGCACCTGAGGAAACTGGGGTTGGTTAGTCTGGAGGAGACTGAGGGGAGACCTCACTGGATTCTACAACTCCCTGAAGGGAGATTAGGGTGAGGTGGGAATCATTCTCTTCTTCCTAGTATCATGTGATAGAGTAAGAGGAAATGGCCTCAATCTGTGCCAGAGGAGGTTTAGGTCAGGTGTCAGGAGAAATTGCTTTAATAAAAGAGTGACCAAGCACTAGAACAAGCTGCCCAGTGAAGCATTGGAGCCACCATTCCTGGAGGTGTTCAGGAAATGTTTAGACATGACACTTGAGCACATGGTTTAACAGCCAGGGGGTGATGCTAGGTCCATGTGTGGACTCAATCTTAGGAGGTCTTTTCCTGCTAAAACAATTCTGTGATTATTCCCTCTATCAGTTTTCTGTTCATTCCCTTACAGAGCTGATTCATTGCCCATTGAAACCTTACTTCTTAAAATGATATTATAGGAAATGAAAAGCATTAATTCATAAAAAAAAAAAAAAAACAAAACCATGAGGAGCTCACCTCCAGAATTCAGGATACTCTGGAGATACAAATCTGCATCTATCCATACTGAAAATAACAGATCTTGGATATCCAGTGCAGAGCAGGAACTTGAATGCAGCATTAACAGCTAGAACATGACTTTCACAGCCAAGCATTAATGACTATCCTCTAAGTTGTAGCTCAGTACTCTTCAGGAGAGCTCAGATTCGATGGCATTTTTTTCAACAGCAGGCTGTCATCAAGATTTTAGGACGCTGAACAACTACAAGGAGCTAGTCAGAGCTGCAGTTCAGCCAACACTACTCATATCTAAACCAGAACTATCACTTTGGAACACTGAGTAACTGCTCTCAACTTGCAGGTTCCACTCCTGTACCCTGATGATACTTTAAATTGCCTTCTCATCGATGCCAACTGAACTAAATCCATCCACCAGCTTATGCTGAAAGAGTCTGGAATCTTTTAGAAGACATTTCCCTACTATCTTCATATTTTCCATAGAATTTATTGTTCTCTTATATTAAAAAAAAAAAACAAACAAACAAAAAACCACGAACAACAGCAAAANAAAAAAAAAAAAAAAAAAAAAAACCACGAAAACCAAACCAAAAAAAAAAAAAAAAAACCAAAAAAGTCAAAACCAAAACCCAAACAACTGTTTTTGAGAGAGCACAACTCTTACACCACAGTAGTTATTAACTGCTTGGCAAAAAGAATAAAGAATTAAAGAAATAAAGAATAAAGAAATAAAGAATAAAGAAATAAAAAATAAAGAAATAAAGAATAAAGAAATAATAAAGAAATAAAGAATAAAGAATAAAAATAAAGAATAAAAATAAAGAATAAAGGCCATGGAGCACAAACTTCTTCATTCACTACATTGCTCAGTTAAATAAACCAGATTTTTTTTTTTCCAGTTTGTTAAAAATCACAGGAAATGGAGAAAAGATGTGAGGCTTGTCTGTTCTCTCAAGCCTTTTTAGCTTGTTTGCCAAAATCTATTCAACTTAGGCATTTTCTTCTTGGCTTGAAGATACACATTCCAAAGAGGCATGGTTCTACCCTCTAACAAGCACATGATGCAAATCCAAGGCTTTCTGCCACCTCCAAGAACCCATCACTTCAGGAATCAGACAATGGATACTTTACAAGAACACAATTAGCCTCTAATTATCTTTTAACTGAGATAAGGGCTAATTAAAAGCTAAAGATAACACTTATTTCTCCAGTAAGGGCTCTTTTTCAACTCAAATATTGATGTTCATTCTATGGGCCTGCACTTGAGGGGTGTGAGAGAAAAAGGAGAATTCCCTGGAAATGCTCTGGTAGGGTTCTGGAACATCAAATTCTATCAGAAGGAGCTTTTATGAGCTGCTTGAATTCTTTCATTACTGGTCATGTGATAACAAAAAAAGTGATTTCATTTTCATCTCTGAGGATGTAGCTGCAACAGATACCCAAGCTGCAGTGGAGTCTGCAGCCTGACTTGGACTCCACACCAACAATCACTACTGAGACCCATCTGAATGCCCAGGAGGGACTTTCAGCTTTCAGTCATGGTCACTGCTGTCATGTGTGTTTCATTGCCTTACCTGAAGATAGATGTGTAGAGAAGGTGACTTATTTCACTTATGGCCAGTAATGAAAGTGTCCAAGGCAGCCTACCAAAGTTAAATAAATAGGTGATACCTTGAAAATAAATACTTGAACCTTCGACTCACAGAGGTACCTCTGAACTGTTCCAAAGTTACCACAAAATTATCCTGCCTGAAAAATCCAGAACTTACTAACATCCACTTGCTTGCATCACAGAAGCAATCCAGCTTCAATAATTATGTCACAAAAAACCTCAGTTTCACCTGATGTTAAGACTCATGCAGCTGTGAGGCTCAGATATGAAGACAGAAGGATCATCTCCATGTCACCAGGAGAAAAAATACTTGCAGACATTTTACTGTCATGAGAAGCAAGCAAAGATGTAGCTGGCCTGAGTCAACACACAGAAGTTCCAGCAGACTGCCTGCAGCTGAGCAGCAGATTCCAAACAGCCAAACTTGCTGATCACTATGAGACCTACGCAATCTGGAAAGAGATTCTCAGCTGTCTGTAGGAATGATTTAACTAGAGTGATCCTCATCTCCTGTGGAATGGGGAGGGAAATAAAGAGGGAGAGAAAAACAGAAGGAGAACACAAATCAGAAAGGGATGTAGAGAGCCTTGGGACTTCAAGAAAGCAAGGAGAAAGCTTCATGGACACTTGCAGCATTTACTTGTGGATTCTCTGGGCATGATGTCAACAGCAGCAGCACTTCAGGTCAATTGTTCAGCACACAGGTAGGTAGTTCTGATGTCCAAGTGGCTTAAGAAAAGCCTCACTTTTGGCTCAGCTGAGGTGAAATGTGTCTCCCAGTACAGCTGCTTGTAAAGAGCAATCAGAGTAACATAGCCAATGTCCAAGATCCACTGCTTTGCTGTTCTGCTTTTTGCCACTCACACTTCGCCTGCCATTGTGTGAGGTTTTTTGATGGCTTGGTTTTTATTTCCTATCTATATTCTAGTGACCTTTAATTTCTTATTGGTATGACTAAACCAGGTATTAGACTATCTGGGGAAAGTTCTAGTTATGTCTTTGCATATTATCAAGCACAAGGAAGCCTCAGAAAAATAGCCTGTCTCAACATCTTTCTACTTCATCCCAAAATACCAAAGTTTTAACAGTGTCAACATCCACAAAATTCACCAAGAAAAATACAGTAAAGTCATAAAATGGTCTAGGTTGGAAGTCATCTATTCCAACCCCTTCTGCAGCAAGCAGGGGCATCCTCAATAAGCTGCCCAGAAACCTGTTGAGCCTCACCTTGAATATCTCCAGGGATGGGGCACCAACACATCCCTAGTAAACATGTTCCCCTATCCTCATGGTAAAGAACTTCTTCCTAACATCCAATCTAAATTTACCCTTTTCTAATTGGAAACCATTGACTCTTAGCCCATTACCACAGGCCTTTGTAGACAGTCTCTCTCCATCCCTCACGTAGCCCCCTTCAGATACTGGAAGACTCTCCAGAGCCTCCTCCTCTCCAGGCTGAACAAACCCAGGTCTCTCAGCCTGTCCTCATAGCAGAAGTGCTTCAACCCCCTGATTATTTTCGTGGCCCTCCTCTGATCACACTCCATCAGATCCATGTCCTTCCTGTGCTGAAGACTCCAGACCTGGATGCAGTACTCCAGGTAAGGTCTAAACAGAGTGAAGTGGCAGAATCCCCTCTCTGGATCTGCTGGCCATGCTTCTTTTGTTGCAGCCCAGGATGCCACTGGCCTTCTGGGCTGCAAGCTCACACTCTCTGCTCGTGGCTAGCTTCTTATCCATCAGCACCCCTGTGTTGGTTTGAGCTAATTGGAGGATTTGAGTGAGAAATTAGACTATTGGCTGAGAGAGGTAAACACAGTGTGGCACTTCACCAAAGTTTTACTGAGAGAGAAAAAAAAAAGTTGCTTTTAAGAACTGTTCTGAAAACAACAGATAGCAGAGGGCTTCTGACCGTTCTGTGCTGCAACTGCTCCTCTTGCATGGTCTCCTTTGTCTTGGTAGCTAATTCAGAGTAAAACTACTAACTCCTTTCTACTAACCCCCCTGGCCAATCTACTTCAGCTTATCTGCAGCATCAACAGGTGGTGAGATAAGACTGGGGAAGGGGGGGAAGGTGGTAGGGGGTGGTTGGTTACCCTCTCTTGGAGATTTGGGTCTCTGGCAGGGCTGTGGGAAGGGTGTGGTGTTTCTGTATTACCTTTACACTGTATATATCTGTAAATACCTGTTATACCTTGTAAATATTTGCTTGTATATTTGCATTGCTGTAAATATAAAGCTTCATTTATTACCTTCCAGTGTTTTCTGAGTTTTAGCTGGGGTTTATAAAGGTGGGGGGGGGCAGGTAACTGCTAAACCCCAAATCCTTTCTAAAGGGCTGCTTTCTATCACCTCATTCCTTAGTCTGTTGTGCTGGTTTGAGGTTAATTGGAATATTTTAATGAGATAAATTAGATAATTAGCTGTGAAAAGATGATATAGTGGTGTCCATATTACCCATTCATACTGCTGGGCTGTGTTGTGCCCTTGTTTTTATAAGGCACAGTCTCTGCCTGGCTATTGCCATATTAACCCTTCTGTCTGAACCTGTATGTCTTCCAACTAATGATCCTACTTCTAACACCCTTTGCTGACCTTTCCAGCTCACCCTGCATGTAAGAGGGATTCTGAGATAAGAGAAAGGGTGGACTTCTTCTGAGGATGTCTTGTGGCTTTCCCTGGGCCAGTTCTGCAGCAGACACAAGATGATGACCCTTTTCACCCTGCCCCAGCACATTTTTTCTGCTGTTTCCAGGTGGTAATCCTGTGACATCATGGTGACAAATCCCCATGTCTTGCCCTGGGGGAAAGCAGCAGGAAGCTGCCCCAACATCTGGAGCGAGGCTGCCATGCCAGACCTCACCACAGTGCACATGGACAGAAGTTATCACATTAACTGATGTATGTTTTGACTTAAGTGCTCTCCCCTGGGTTGCTCTGCATTAGCCAGGATTGTCCCTCTCTAAACTCCTCACTGTCAAAACGCTGTTGAGAGCACACATCTAACTCTACCAAATTCCTCATCCTTTGAGTGCCCAGATCCAGCACTAGGAAACAACATTTTCCCACTTCAGCAGAGCCTAAAAAGCTGCAATCAGAGAGAAGACAATTGACACCTATTTCTACACCAGGCAGTGCATCCCTTCAGAGAGCAGTTGGCTTAAGAGCTTTAGACAGACCAGAGATGACAGTGACCCTGCAGAGAAGAATTCACCAGTAAGATCCCTTTTCCTTTACTGTACAAGCTTTCACACAGTAATTGTGCTGAGAAATGGGCAATAATTGATCTCAAATGAAACAACAAAAGACATTCAGAGGAGGACATTTTTAATGGCCTGCAGATGATGAGGAGGTATGAAAGTATTGCAGCAAACTCTTCTTGGCAAGTTTTGCTTCAGTGAAACACACTACAAAGGGGCTCTGCTGCGGGAAGTCAAGCAGCTAATTGCTTCCTCAATTTAGGAAATGCTTGATGCCACAGATATTTAGGAAGCCTCACCCTAACACCAGGAAAACCAAACCACCACAAACCCACATAATAAAAAGTTGATGCTGAACAGGAAGATTTCTTCCCTTGTTACTAAAGAGTTCCAAGTAAGGAAAGCTGCAGAGCCATTTAAATTACCTCCACCTAAGCAGTCTTAATATGTCAAATGTACCTGATCAGGATGTTTTATCATTATCCCCCAACCAGCTCACAGAAATTAATGTTGTCCAATTTCTATTAATCACTCCCAGGTAGCAGCACAGTGTCCCTGCTGAGTTTCAAATTGCAGTTCTTAAACGAGACACCAGCCAGACTCCCTCATTCAAAACAGTAGCTGTGCTGAGCTGTCTTTTCATGCCTGCTTCGTGAGGTCTAAAACATTGACTCTGGTCAACATTACAGTGTGCTGTAGTGAGTGAGTCTGCTTGGCTTCCAACTTACAATGAAGGAAACCATGAGTGAGTGTACCCCAGGGGAATAGCTGCCCAGATGAAGGACTGATGGTGGCTCACAACTACAGCCAGAAAAGCACAAATATTTCCCCAGCCTCTGTAAACCTAAACTAATTTAAGATTGGTTTTATAATATGTAGCACTGAAAGGTCAGGGACTTTTACTTCTTAATATTGGGTGGGTTTGTTTGTTTGTTTGTTTTTAACAAAAAGAAGGAAGTGATTCAAACCTTCATTATCCGTTTTGCTAAAGCCCCTGAACACCCTCTCACAATGAGGCCAGCTACTCTGTCCTTCACTCTTGTTCTACTTCTTCCCTCAAACTACCAAGTTAGTAGGTTAATAAACTATTACTGATCAGATGAAAATATCTACTATCTCTTGCAATTAGAACTGCATTCTTTTCCATGCACCCAAAGATGTGTTACAAATTGTGAACATTACCTTAAAAATTGTCATTATGAGGGTGATAAAATACTGGAACAGGCTGCCCAGAGAGTTTGTGGAGTCTGCTCCTCTGGAGATATTCAAAACCCACCTAGATGTGTTCTTGTGTGACCTAGTCTAGGCAATTCTACTCTGGCAGGGAGGTTGGACTACACGTTCTTTTGAGGTCCCTTCCTGGACCTTCCTTTAGATGTGAGGAGGAAGTTCTTCACCATGAGAGTGGTGAGAGCCTGGAATAGGTTGCCCAGGGGGGTGGTTGGGGCCACATTCCTGGAGGTGTTTAAGGCAAGGCTGGCAGAGGCTGTGGGCAGCCTGATCTAGGGTAGGGTGTCCCTGGGCGTGGCAGAAGGGTGGAACTAGATGATCCTTGTGGTCCCTTCCAGTCCTAGCTGATTCTGTGATTATCTGTTGGTGTACAGGAGCCCTGGAGCAGGCTACTCAGTAGAGTTGTGGAGTCTCCTTCTCTGGACAGATTCCAAAGCTGTCTGAACATTATGATCCTGAGAAATGTGCCTTAGCTGCCTAGATGGTCATGGCTGGACCAGATGATCTCCACAGGTGCCTCCTGACCAAGACCATTCTGTGATTCTGTGAAAGAGCGTTACTATAACCCTGGAATATTATTCCTGAATTAGCTCCACGAGTTTGGCCTTTAGCTGCTCACCAATATTCTCCACCCCATTACATTTTACGTTGTATTACAGTAAACCATCAGCACAAAACCTCCAGAGCGGTGTTACTTGTTGATCCAGAAAATTGAGACAACCACTTGCATAGCACATTTTGACTGTGCTCATCACTTCTCTAATGCCTGGTGACAACGAGTCCAAGGCAGAGAGTCTGGAGAAAGTCTGTCCAGAGCTGCCATTAACACTACACACATTTAAAGCAGATAAGAAGCTTGATCAATAATGACACACAGGAGGTTCTACCTAAACGTAAAGGAACAAACCTATCGTAGCACTGGAACAGGCTGCCCAGAAAGCCCCTGGAGATTCCTTTTCTAGAGAAGTTACAAACCCACCTGGACATTGTGATCCTGTATGGTTTATTGTAGGTGACCCCAGATGATCTTCAGAGTTCACTTCCAACAACGACCATTCTGTGATTTTGCAACTGATGCAATCAATTTTAACGTTACCTTCTAGAAGCTGCATCCGAATCAAAGCTCACAGAAGTTAAACCAATGAAGATAAAATCATTTCTAAGCATCTTCACTGAAGTGAACACTGGTTCCAGGACTCTCCCTACGTGCAGAAATGAACAGGTGAAATTCCTGGTCTGCTTTCCTCTGCAGCAGCAGGCAGTTAAGAAAATGCTGAAATGAAAATGTGCTTACAGAATCATTGAATGCACTAAGCTGGAAGAGACCTTTAAAGGTCATCTAGTCCAGCCCCACCTACAGTCAGCAGGAACATGCCCAACTACATCAGGTTGCTCAGAGCCCCATCAAGGCTGAAATTGAGTATCTCCAGGGATGGGGCTTACACCACCTCCATGGACAACCTGTTTCAGTGCCTCACCATCCTTACAGTAAAGAAACTCTTCCAATGTCCAATCTAAATCTGCCCTGTTCTAATGTCAACCATTGCCCCTCATTCTATCACTACAGGCTCTTCTAAAAAGCCCCTCCCCAGCTTTCTTGTAAGCCCCCTTCAGGTACTGAAATGCTGCTGTAAGGGTCCCTGGAGCCTTCTCTTCTCAAAATGAACAACCCTAACTCTCTTAGCCTGTTTCCACAGGAGAGGTGTTTCAGCCCTCTCGTTTCTGCAGCCCTTCTCTGGACCTGCTGCATTAGGACCATATCCTTCTTGTGCTGAGGACTGCAGAACTTGACACCATTGCAGGTGAGGTCTTACCAGAGCAGAGTGGCAGAATCACCTCTCTCAGCCATGGTTCCTTTGATGCAGCCCAGGAGGCCACTGGGCTGCAAGTGCACATTGCTGGCTCGTGTCCAGCTTCTCATCCAACAGGACTCCCAAGTTCTTTTTTGCAGGGCTGTTCTCAATCTCATCATTCCCCAGCCTGGATTGATACTAAGAATTCTCACAACTCAGGTGCAGGACCTTGCTTGCCCTTGTTGAACTCCATGTGATTCACCTTGGCCCACTTCCCTGGCTTGTTCAGGTCCCTCTGGATGACATCCAGAGGCATCCCCTGGCATATCGACCACACCACTCAGCTTGGTTTCATCTCGTTCTGTACAGACACGCAAGAGCCTTGGGAAACATTTGCTATGGCTATGAACAGTATAGCACCTGTTTTTATATCACATAGGAAAGTTCCTCTTGGAGAGACAGGGAAACTACTGTGGACTTTAGAGCCATTAGGTTTGGGATAGAGAGAAGAGAAGGTGAAAGGCAAAGAGATGCCTTGGGGAACCTGCACACTGTGCAGAAATGAGGTGTGAGACTTCTTGACTCAGCTCTGCTTAGCAGACATTTCAGTCATCCTGCTTTCAGAAGGCTCACTTAGCAAGATCAGAGTTATCCTTACAGTAACACACTACAACCAACTTCCACAATCCCAAATTTACACCACAAACTACGTTTGTCACTAAGGCAAAAGGCAGCAGCAACCGGGTCTGGTGATATTTGTGTTCAAGAACATCTTCCTGATCCTCCCTACTAATCCAAACAAAGGAAAGGTCTGTTGATCTTCAAAGACATCTAGCTTATTCACTCCAAAAGCACTGAAATAGCTGTTCTTTCCTCCTTCTGTAGCAAGAAGCTGAGCTTTAACTATTGTGCAGATTTGCAGGTTTACTGCTGAGATAGAAGCTGTTCCTTTCATCGCGCTCTCAGTTCCACTGAAGATTTGTGAGAACCTTTGATGAAACAAAACAGCACCAGCCAAGGTGAAAATGGCACATTATACACGTGGAACTCAGCTTTGCATCACCCATTTGCCCAGACTGAACATCCTTCCCACCACAAAACCTTCCTGTTTAAAAACTCACCATGTTCTAACAAGTTGAGGCTGTAACGTTACCTGTTGTGATTTACTTCCCCTCCCTGGAGGTGTTCAAGGCCAGGCTGGATGAGGTCTTCAGCAAACCTGGTCTAGTGGAAGCTGTCCCTGGCCATGGCAGAGGGTCGGAACTAGATGATCTAGGCTATAGACATGGTCTATAAGGTCCCTTCTAACCCACCCCATTCTGTGATTCTATGATACTCATCCGAAGAACCCAGAAAAATCAGAATAAAAGAACAAGTACTGATTTGCTGAGACAGTAACAAGATTTACCTGCTGAAAAACAACCAACCAAACAAGCAACAATCCCACAAAGAAATGGTGACTTTTACACCTACTCCAGCTCAAGCCAAATGCCCCTGTGAGATGTTTAGTGCTGTATCATTCTAGGAGTGGGGCATATGTTTGTTTTGATAAATATTTTGTGATTCCATTGCTTCTGTGATACACTGTATGAATAAGGCTTACATTAAGCTCAAGGATGGGAAGAGAACACAACCATTCCTCTCCAGTGCCTTCTCAGACACCTCTCCATGGTGGCCTCTTAGCTTGAAGGATGCTAGAATGAAGGACATACTACTTGACCCCCCATCCTGGCTCCATTTAGCTTTTGACAGGTTTTCTAGTACCTGAAGGGGAAAGGAATGGACTTTTACAAGGGCTTGCAGAGATAAGAGGGAGTGGATTAAGTCTGGAAGAGGGGAGATTTAGACTGGATATCAGGAAGAAATTCTTTACGGTGAGGATGGTGAGACACTGGGAGAGCTTTCCTAGGAAAGTTGTAGATACCCCCTCCCTGGAGGTATTCAAGGCTTGTTGGAGAGGGCCTTGAGCAAGCAGATCTAGTGGAAGATGTTTCTGCCCATGGCAGAGGGTTAGAGCTAGATGATCTTTAAGGATGCCCCCACCTTGGAGGTGTTCAAGGCTTGTTGGACAGGACCTTGAGCAAGCAGGTCTAGTGGAAGATGTCTCTGCCCATGGCAGAGGGTTAGAACTAGATGATCTTTAAGGTCCCTCCCAACCCAAACCATTCTATGAATAGACTCAATGATCTCAGAGGTCTTTTCCAACCATGACTGATTCTATATACCACTTTATGACTGCTAAAATTCCAGATGACAAATGTTAGCTGGTTCCATTGTTTTGGATGATTTGGGCATCTGGCACCAGCTAATGCCAAAGACAAGAGAGAAGTGGCTTGAATCTTCTACGTTCTGGAAACTCTGTCAAGGCATAAAGATACTGCATACAGACATCTTCTACATTGCCAAACTAAGGTGCCTCACAAAACCATCAGGTTTGTGCAGGCAGCATTGCCATTTTCTGCCTGAAAAATCTAACTGTGTAAGAACTGAATACTGCATTCACAACTTTGTTGTGCTGTGTGCTGGTGAGGGGGAGTTACTGTTCTGTTCCCCCTCCCACTTTAAGCCATAATGTTTTCAACCAGACTGTAATTTAAGAGGCCTGGGGGAGAGGGGGGAAATGATCCTAAGGAAATGAAAATTCCTATTATTGATGATTAGGATGAATTTAGTTGGTTTGTCCCTACTTTTTCAGTAGCACAGTTGCTTGTCTATAGACAATTTTGTCGTGATTTACATTTTCCATGGCTTCACATCAAGTTGCAGATGTTCACACTAACAGAGATGTTCACACTAACAGCTGCTGTCTGAAAAAAAAAAAAAAAACCAAAA
>VWZI01017165.1:472837-485775 GCA_013396835.1 Psilopogon haemacephalus | reverse complement strand
AAAAAAAAAAAAACCAAAAAAAAAGAAATCCAGACACTCTTTAGAAAGAAAATGTATGAGGCTTTGAAGATCTGATGCACTTTTGGAGATAATGATTTCAAGCTAGGAGGAGCTTTCTAGCACCTTTCTATCCGGCTGCTCTTTGCAAGCTTTTGACAAAGTCTGAATTAGGATTGCAGTTAAAATTATCCCTGGATGAATCAACTTCTCATTACTTACCGAGCTCTTTTCAAAGCATCATCGATTACACAGAAGACAACAGGGTGACAACTCTAAGAAATCCTATTTCCTACCAGAAGCTGGATTTAAGGTGGTTTTGTAGCCGTTCTTCATTCTCAAGATGAATTTCCTGGGCTGTGCACAGAAGCCCAACTGCCATGGCTACAATGCAGACACTGCTGCTTGTTTGCTTGGGGCTGGAAACATAAAACCAGCCCTGACAGGAGCTGCACTTTGCTGTCAGATTTAACCTATAGTAACCATAAAAGGTTTCCTGCATAGCTGCTGACACTTGAGGCTTTAATGCACAGCTTCTGATGCTTCAAGATGTTTCCTGTCAGCACCAGTTGCACTCTCACTTTGTCATATTTCCAGCCCATTTGGGGAAATTTTTATTCAAAGAGTATTTGTGGACCAGGCTCCCAGAACAAAGAGAAGTCAGCCCAGCTAAGAGGATGCACTTTAGGCTTTTCCACCCACAGGCACGAATTATGGCATGTCCAAGCCAACTGAAACTTGCTGCAGTATGCACCAAAATCCTGGCACCACTGACTTCCAGCAATTCCTTATTATATATTAAGAAAAATATGGAGCTACCTTTGTCTTAAACCTTCCACAAACAATAGCATTACATAACCTGGCAGCAGGCTCTTGGTGGGATTAGAGCTGAAATGAGGCATAGAATCATAAATGTTAGAAAAGACCTCTAAGATCAAGTCCAAGCATCAACTCACAGCCAAAAAAAGGTGACCCCAAGTACCATGTCCACATGGGTTTTTTTTTAATACATCCATGGACAGTGACTCCACCACCTTCCTGGGCGTCCTGTTCCACTCAGGAAAGATTTTTTTCTGCTATCCAACCCAAACCTTCCCTAGTGCAACTTGAGACCATTTCTAATATATATGGCTCCATCCTGTACTGCTGTTTACACTCAGACAGAAGGAACAATGTGAAACAGTACCTCAGAGCAGAGTAAGATTATAAATGTATGGGGCTGTAATGATAAATGGGGTCTTGGATCATATTGGACATTATGCTAAAAGCTGTGAGAAATCAGAACAGAATCACAGAAGGTTAGGGACTGGAAGGGACCTCAAAAGCTCATCCAAGTCCAGCCCCCTGCCAGAGCAGGACCATCTATAGCAGATCACACTGAATTGCAGCCAGGCAGGTTGAATATGTCCAGAGAGGGAGACTCCACAACCCCCCTGGGCAGCCTCTTCCAGTGCTTCATCACCCTCACAGTGAATTTTTTTTTTTCCTCACATTTACATGGAACTTTCTATGCCTCAACTTCTACCCATTGCCCCTTGCCCTGTCACTAGGAATCACCAACAAGAGCCTAACTTCATTCACTTGGCACTCACCCTTGAATGCATTTATAAACATTAACAAGGTCACCTCTCAGTAAAAAAAAAAGATCTATGAATGACAGATTGCCCCAAAATCATAGAAAGTCATTGACTGTACTGTAGATATTAAGAGAAACTTCACTGAAAGAGTTCTCAAACATTGGAACAGGTTCCCAAGGGAGATGGTTGAATCTCCACCCTTGGAGGTGTTTCAAAGAGGCAGAGATGTGGTGCTGAGGGACATGGTTTAGCACCAGCCTTGGTACAGTTAGATAATGGTTGGCCTTGATTATTCTAAAGGTCTTTTCCAATCAAAAAGGTTCTACAACTTCATTTTATGATTCTCTTGGTGTAATATGATTTTCATGTGGTGCCCTGGCACTTGGGCTGTACTGGTAGAGCTCCCCCGTTAGTATACTGCACTCCTTGAGCTGACAAATTAAAATCAAAAGATGACAAAAGTAAAATTAAGCTACGTAGATAGGCAAACTCCTCTCTTCCTCTTCTATATGGACCTGGCAGTATTCCTTAGAGAAGGGACCAAGACTTGTGCCAATACATGCACAGGTCTCTGCTCTTATCTCTCTATGCTACATGCTATTATGAGGAGAATATTCCAAGATATAGCTGTATCCCTGAACTGTGAAAATGGCATTTTCTCAGAGGGCACCTCCCTGATGCTCAGACTTGGTTAAAATTTGCTAGGAAAGCACTAAGCTGACCCATTTCTTTATGGCTTTGAACTCATCTTCATTTTTTTTTTTAAAGAGAGTGGCAAAATGTTAAAGCAGGTGGAAAATGCAGACAAATACACTTTGCTATAAACATTTCCACCACCTGATTTACTCTTGTAGCTGCCCTTCCATTCTATGAAGAAGAAAGAGTGGAAAATAACAGAAAACGTTTCCAGAATAACTATCAACTGATCATGGAATCAGTCAGGGTTGGAAGGGACCACAAGGATCAGCCAGTTCCAACCCCCCTCCCATGCCCAGGGACATCCTACCCTAGATCAGGCTGCCCACAGCCTCTGCCAGCCTGGCTGCAAACACCTCCAGGAATGTGGCCCCAACCACCCCCCTGGGCAACCCATTCCAGGCTCTCACCACTCTCATGCTCAACAACTTCCTCCTCACATCCAGTCTGAATCTCCCCACCTCTAGCTCTGCTCCATTATCCCTAGTCCTATCACTCTCTGATAGCCTAAAAAGTGTCTCCCCAGCTTCTCTGTAGGCTCTCTTCAGATAGTGATGACTCTTTGTGGTTTTATACATTCCTCTACTGAATGACATGACAGAATGTTTAACAAAACCCCTCAAAACCAGTATGGTTTCAATTCTAAACACCTCTTACTCTAATTTTGGTCTTGAAGAACTTCAGTGGACAAGAGGGAACATCATGGCAAGAGGGAGTACCATGGCAAGAGGGAGTACCATGGCAAGAGGGAACATCATGGCAAGAGGGAACATCATGGCAAGAGGGAGTACCATGGCAAGAGGGAGTACCATGACAAGAGGGATATACAAGGAGGACAACATGGAACAGGCTGCCTAGAGAAGTGGTGGAATCCCCATCCCTGGAGATGTTTCAAAGGCAGAGATGCTGAGTGCCACGGTTTCATACCAACCTCAGCAGAGTTAGAAAATGGTTGGACTTGATTATTTTGTACTTTTTTGTTGTTGTTGTTGTTTTTGGTGTTTTTTTTTTTTTTTTTTCCCCCAGCTGAAACGATTCTATGGGCACTGGAAATGTAAATGTTTGTGCCTTCAGATTTTACAGCAGGAGACTAGTGGATAGGGAAAGACAAGCTGAGAAACTCTAGTGCAGACTGAATCCCTCCAGCTGTAACTGAGTATTCAATCTGTGCTTCTCTACCTGCTCCTACAGTAGTTAGAAGGTTTTTTTATTCACCAGGACTTTAGAAGGTGATGGATGAGAATTTATCACATGATCAAACCTATGCTTTTAAACCCTGAAAAAGAAGTCCAACTGTCAAACTGCAGGGTACAGCAATAGAAAAAAAGGACAACTTCTCCTGTACCTTTTCTTTCCTTTTTTTGAAGAGCTCAAAGGCCATTTCCCTAAGGATATGTTCTTTGCTTTTGTCAAACTGAAATGATTTCAACAGCTATTGTTAAAGTGAAACAGCCAAGCAGGCAGGAGGATAAGAAAGCAAGCAAGTTGGCTTCTCCAGTATTGTCACTCAAAACTCTTGATTATACCCTAAACCCAAAATGCAATGCATTTGAAAAGTGCTGGAATAAAGATGGCCAAATGAAGCAATTTAATAATAACTTAAGAAAACCAAAAATCCCTTTTTTTTTAAATGTAAAACATGTTAATTCTATAAGCTGATGGCATAATGGTAGAGAAATGAATATGAATTAGCAACAATTTAGGCAAATGCCAGGAGACTGAGTTCTGAGTACTCTGAAACCTTTTTGAAACCATACATTTACTAGAACTGGGCTGGAAAGCAAAACCACCTCTGTGTTTGAAACAATCACTTAATAAGCGCATAAAGCCTCTTTGAAATGCATTGATAAATCATTATGTGCACTTTGTCTCATGATAGTCTCTACTTTAATTCATCTAGGTACATACTTGGGCAAATCAGACACCATAGGCAAAGCCCAAACACATGCAAAGCATTGGCTGTGAGGAGGAAGTTCTTCCCCATGAGAGTGGTGAGAGGCTGGAATGGGTTGCCCAGGGAAGTGTTTGGGGCCAGATCCCTGGAGGTGTTTGCAGCCAGGCTGGCAGAGGCTGTGGGCAGCCTGATGTAGGGTAGGTTGTCCCTGGGCATGTGTAGTGGGTTTGCAGTTACCTGCCCCCCCCCCACCTTAATAAACCCCGGCTAAAACTCAGAAAAACACTGGAAGTTAATAAATGAAGCTTTATATTTACAGCAATGCACAATATACAAGCAGATATTTACAAGATTTTACATATATATATACAGTGAAAAGGCAATACAGACACCACAGCCTTCCCAGAGACCAAAGTCCCCAAGAGAGGGTAACCAAATCCCCCCTACCACCTTTCCCCCCTTCCCCAGCCTTATCTCACCACCTGTTGATGCTGCAGATAAGCTGAAGATCGGTCAGAAAGATTGGTAATAGGAAGGAGTTAGTAGTTTTAGTAGTTTTACTCTGAATTAGCTCAAAGGCAGAGAGACAAAGAGGGATCATGCCAAAGAAGCAGCTGCTGCCAGACACAGACAGAAGCAAACTGCCTAATCTGGTTGTTTTGAGAACAGCTCTTAGAAACAACTTTTTTTTTCTTTCTCAGTGAAACTCGGTGAAGTGCCACACTGTGTTTAATTCTCTCTCAGCCAATAGTCTCATTTCTCACTCAAACCCTCCAAGTAGCTCAAACCAACACAATCCACCCCCTGTCTACTTCACCCAGAGTTTTAATGAGAATTATCTATCTAATCTAAACAACAAAATATTTACAATAATGAATATTTACAAATTCAGCAAGGGGGCTTGGAACTAGATGATTCTTGTGGTCTCCTCCAACCCTGACTGATTCTAAAACATTCTAAATCCAGGAAGTTTGCCTTTAAATTGGCATTATCAGCCTTAGTCAAAAGTGGGCAGCCTTTGAAGGTCCTACAGCTGCATAAAGCAAACACCTTAACTCTATAATGCTCCCAGAACCCATAGCCTCTCCCAAGCCAGCACAGAAGGGAGGTTATTCTGCATATTTGAGGCTCTTCAGGGAAATAATTCTTTAGCAAATCTAAGTTCAAGAATAGATTAAAAAAAAAAAATTAGCAGGGAAGAATGGGACAAGAAGATGGAGGAGATGACCACGCTGTGCTTCCATGGCATAGCTCAGTACTCAGCCACATTAACACTCCCCAGGAGTTTGGGAATCTGAAGGTCACTTCTCTCCTGAGCACAAGTGCAGCTACATCAAGATGACACATCAACCAGCCAAAATATATTCTAGAGAACAGGAGGCTCATGAGAACTTTTTTTGCCTTCATCCTAACTGCAGGTTCACAGGAACAGATGGTTAGCACACAGTGTGATTGCTGCATGCAGTAGATGGTGGACACACCAGGGAAGCCTGTTGGGCTACTGCCCTGACCCTCGGGCTAGACTATCACTCATGCTCTCTCTTGGCTGTCTAGCAGGCTGTTCAAGTATTCTGTTCAAGGGCTCAGCAGCTTGAGAAATCAAAGGAGTTCCATCTCAGGCCACTGAAGCCTGGATGCTTTGGAAACTAGCAACTGGCAAGTCTAAAGAGGGTTTGAGCCAAGCCTCCAGCAGAGTGGCAGTGAACCCATCTCCTCTGCTTCTTGAAAGTGGACATAAGGCATTGACGTACAAAGGAAAACAACTTTGCTCACAGCTTTGTCACATCTGTGCTCCTTTCTTCTTCCCAAGACAGAGTCAGAGTTGGACATGACCTATTTAATTTCCTGGCAATGATTTCAGGTCATGTTTTGGATTTTCCCTTGCTTTGTTTTAACTTCCAGTTAGTCAAGACAGCTCCAGAACCATGCAGAACTACATTATGATAATCTAGTGTGTACAGTCATTAGTAACACGAAAAACACAGTCACATCTCTGAAGTGTCCTATCTTAGGATCAAGGACAAAGAGTGGAAAGAAACCGGGAAAACTACACTGTGAGTGTCTACTACAAATAGGAGTCTAAACATTACTGCCTACTCTTACTGTGGTACAAGACACAACCACGTCAGGCTGTTTTCTCAGTCACCCTAATAGAATCATAGAACTGTTGAGGTTGGAAGAGACCTTTGAGATGAAGTCCAACTGCTCACAATCCTGCCACTAACCCACGCCCCTCAGCACCACATCCACCTGTCTTCTAAATACCTCCAGGGATGGTGATTCCACCACCTCCCTGGGGCAGCCTGTTCCAGTGCCTGAGAACCCTTCTGTGAAGAATCTCTTTACTAATATTCAGCCTGCACTTTCCTTGGAACAACTTGAATCTGTTTCCTCTTGAACTACTACTTGTTGCATACTAGAAGCTTTTTCTTGTAAAACAGGAAGCCCTTTCCTTTCTCCTACCAAAAAAAAAGTTATTAGAAACAACATTCTCTTTGTCCCAGAATTACCTCCCCTGTCTTTTACATCCATCAGTGGCTGATGAAAGTACTTGGATCCCACCACATGACATCACAGAATGGTTTGAGTTGGAAGGCACCTTAAAAGTCACCTAGATGCAAATCCCATTTAATTTCACTTCAGACTACTCAGTGTCTAGAAATCTTTCCTTACAGGAAATGATCCAGCAATAAAAGAAGAGCAAAGAGATTTTCTCTTTTTTTCCTAGTTTAAAAAAAAAAAATCTTTAGAATCCACTTGGGTTGTTTCAGGTTGCATCTAAGCAGCCTGATTTTCAAAAGTAAATGTGTATCTCACTACAAGAAAGTGTCTAATGGATATTGATACGTGAGGAAGGAAAAACTGCTGATGGGTCTGCATCCAACACATGCCTAAAGACCACATCCCAAAACATTCTGTATTTTGCCATCATTGTTGAGCAGGATTTTCTACATGTAAGAAGAAAAATTCAAGAGGACACATCATAGCAGCTAAACTTTTTTTTTTTTTTTCCTCTGTAATTGTAAGGGCACTCATCAGGAAGAGGGTGAAAGAGTGTAGGACTCCAGATAGGAAAGCATGAGGAAAAAAATGGGAAAAATATTTGAGGTTTCTGTTACTCCCCCCAATTATGGAGCAACTACCTGTAGAAAGAGCCATACAAAAAGCTCTGGAGGAGAGCTTGAGTCATCCAAATTCCTGCAGCAAGCAAAAACCAAAGTATCACACTAATTCCTGCCATCTTCCCTTGATTTACTCTCAAAATTCAATGCTTATGGGTAGTTAAGGAGGACACTAGACTGTATCATTGTTCTCACAGCTAGAAAAGGATTCCTATGTCAAATTACAACTCTTTTACTGCCACTTGTAACTTCTCTTATGCCTAGTTAAGATGGAACAGGATTTATTTCCTTCTAATTCATAGATGACTTTACACAGAATCATAGAACCATTTTTGGTTGGAAAAGACCTTTAAGGTCAAGATTGAGTAAAAAAATCCAGAACATCTGGACTTAGCAAAGAGATTTTTACTAACCATGGCAACATCAAAACCAACAGCAGGACACAGTCACACAAAACCAAATATTCCAGCATATTTTTCAACCTAACTCTCCAATTGACCTGGAACTCCCCTTCATATGGAAAACACAGGGCAAAAGAAATTCACAACTCTCTCCTTCTTCACTTTGAATTGTAGAGTGTGCTCTGGTTTTTAACAAGTTATTTTTGCAAGTTTGTTTAGCTTCTTCACACAGGTGAAGATCTCTACCAGGCCTTCCCATGAGTCATTCCTTGCTCTTGCTCTACAGGCCAAATTCTTCCATTTTTCCCTACAGAGCCTGTATATTCCCTACCTTGGTCCAGCTTTTCCTGAGTAAGCATATTGTAAAGCAGCTGGGCTGGGAAGCAGCGATGTGAAAGCACAGGAACACTCCTCAACAGTGCTTGCTCATGCTGCAATTCCAATATTGGAGGCAAACAGCTGAAAAACTTGACTGAAGGCAGCAGCACAAACTTTGCTTTTCCATTAAATGACAAATGAAGAGATGCTCCTCATGCAGAAGCAGACAGATTTTCTCTCCAATAGATATGAGTAAAAAATAATAAACAGTCCAAAAGGGGAGAATTGACTTCTCCACATGTGGAAGCATACAGAATAGTGAAGGCAGACACCAGGAATTTCAGTCTCTCTCTCTGTCTTCTAAGGTATATAAACTGAAATGCTCTGCATGTTCATTTTATTGTGACAATACTGTGCACAGTTCTGGAGCTCCCAACACAAGGAGGACATGGAACTGTTGGATAGAGTCCAGAGGAGGCCACAAAGATGATCAGAGGGCTGCAGCAGCTCTGCTCTGAGGACAGGCTGAGAGAGTTGGGGCTCTGCAGCCTGGAGAAGAGAAGGCTTCCAGGAGACCTTATAATAGTCTTCCAGATCTCAAAAGGGCCTACAGAAGGCTGGAGAGGGACTAGTGAAAAGGTCTTGTAATGAGAGGATGAGGAGGAATGTGTTTAGACTGGCAGAGGGGAGATTGAAACTGGATGTTAGGAGGAAATTCTTTACAGTGAGGGTGGTGAGACACTGACACAGGTTGCCCAGGGAGGTTGTGGCTGCTCCCTCCCTGGAGGTGTTCAAGGTCATGTTGGATGAGTCCTTGAGAGACCTGTTCTAGTGGGAGATGTCCCTGCCTATGGCACAAGGGGGTTAGGACTGGATGAGTTTTGAGGTCCCTTCCAACCTAAACCACTCTATGATTCTAAAAGATAATGAAAATGTATTCTCTGATTCTGCAAAGTTTGTTTTGCAAAACATGCTTCTCTAGAAGCATGAATGCAAACTGGAAATGCAAATACAAGCGACATATAATTCAGGTAAGTAATTTAACAACCCTTGCTATATGTGCAGAAAATCTCTTTTGGAGAGCTACTCTAACGTTAGAATAGATTGGCTGCTTAAAATCAATACCTGACTAAAGCATCTGCTTGTAGGCAACAGAAAACTGCCTGCACTCTGACAGTGGTCACAGAAGCACAGAATTAAGCAGGTTGGGAAAGATCTTTGAGATCACAAAGTCCAACCTCCTGCCTGACACCATCTAATCAACTAAACCATGGCACTAACTGCCTCATCCAGTCTTTTCTTAAAGGCTTCCAAGGATGGTGACTCCACCACCTCCCTTGGCAGCCCATTCCAATGGCCAGCCACTTTTCCTATGAAGAGCTTCTTAACATCCAGCCTAAACCTGCCCTGGTGCAGCTTGAGACTGTGTCCCCTTGTTCTGTCACTGGTTGCTTGGCAGAAGAGACTAACCCCTGCCTGGCTACAACCTCCTTCCAGGTAGTTGTAGAGAGAAGTGAGCTCTGCCCTGAGCCTCCTCTTCTGCAGGCTGCACACCCCCAGCTCCCTCAGCCTCTCTTCACAGGGCTGTGCTCCAGGCCCCTCCCCAGCCTCGGTGCCCTTCTTTGGAAATGTTGAAGCACCTCAACATCTCTTTTAAATTGGGGGCACCAGAACTGGACACAGCACTCAAGATGTGGCCTGAGCAGCGCTGAGTACAGAGGCAGGACTGCCCTGCTCCTGCTAGCCACACTATTCCTGGTCCAGGCCAGGATGCCATTGGCCCTCTTGGCCACCTGAGCACACTGTTGGCTCACATTCAGCTGATGGATCATGGTCCTGGTGGTTTCACACAAGTCCTAATGCAAACAATCACACACAGTTGGTGAGTTATGATCACTCTTGATAAAAACCATTATCTTCTTGATTGCATCAAAATAAGCAAGGGAGGTAAGGTTCTCTGGCATGTCCTGGCCACCATAACCTGACAAAAAGTAGCTGGTTGAGAGGCTTCATCAACCTTTTCAAGCAGGAGCAGGTGAACAGCAATCCAATACTAAACGGTTCATAGAGGACGTGTTTGTTGGCTGTCTCCAAAGTGCAGGGCATGTGAGCTTCTCAGCACACTCCACATAGGTCTCAGGATGTTCATGGTGGTCAAGGGGTGGGTGAAATGCACATGTGCCCACGAGGCTGCTTGTCCTCAAAGCCAGACTGACTGGAGCACACTAAGGATCTCGCCTTGCTCATCACTTATTCCTAAGTAGCATGGTAGTGCTCAAATATTTGTTGAGGATTATGGAGTTTTATCAGCCCAGTGAAAACACAGCTGCAAGAAGTTAAGTTTTCTCCCTCCTTCCCTATAATTTAGTAAGAAATTATAAGTGAGGGGGGGGGAAAAAAAAATCTCTAAAAAATTGAACTTAATTGCTTGATGTTTGCACTTATTATTACCTTTGGAACAGAATTCCTTAAAAAAAATCTCAGTTCCTAGCAAGCATTCACTCTACTATTATTAGTTCTGCAAGCAGAACTGTGAAGCAAAAAAAAGATAGCAGATGCAGGAACAGGGACATCTAATCCATCAGCTCACAGTGCAATGCTTTAGAACACTAAAAAACACAACCAAACCAGAATCTGAAATGAGTACCAGAAACATCTGCTAATATCCCCCAGAAAATAAAGCTCCACAAACTAGATCGTGATGTGCTACATGGACAGCAAGTGTAAAGCAACTTTGCTCATAGTGCTGCAGCCTATTTTTCACAGACAGGGAGTTGGGGCTTTTCAGCCTGGAGAAGAGAAGGCTTCCAGGAGACCTTATAGCAACCTACCAGTATCTGAGGGGGGCTACAGGAGGGCTGGGGAGGGACTGTTCACAAGGTCTTGTAATGACAGGATGAGGGGGAATGGGTTCAAACTGGCAGAGGGGAGATTTCAATGGGATGTTAGGAAGAAATTCTTCACAGTGAGGGTGGTGAGGCACTGGAACAGATTGCCCAGGGAGGTTGTGTCTGCTCCCTCCCTGGATGTGTTCAAGGCCAGGCTGGATGAGGTCTTGAGCGACCTGATCTAGTTGGGAGGTGTCCCTGCCTATGGCACAGGGGGGTTGGAACTGGATGATCTTTGAGGTCTCTTCCAACCTAAACCATTCTATGATTCTATGACTCTCCTTCACTTACATGTTTAATTCAGGAAATTATCTGGCCCCAAATCTACATCAACTCTTTTGCCCTTAGTAGAAGGAATACAAGAAGCAAAGAGATTCTAAATAGAACTTTAATTTTCCAACACAAACAAGTCAAAAGTTGGTCTTTATCAAGCATGATCAGAGACTTGCCATACGTGACTGACTTCAAGCACAAAAAGACCTCTGGTGGTCCTATCTACTGGAACAGATCAGCTACTGAGTTCTTGAAGACATATTCATTAAACATGAATGAATATCCACATATTAATATTTTATCAAAACAAACCAACTAAGTATGCATTCAATTTAATTTCTAGGAAGAACAATGCCAACGGAGACTTTTTGTTCTGTTATTATTGTTAGAAGACTGAGGATCTCATCAAGTGTAAGATACTGAGATCTCTCGGTTCAGGTGGAGCAACTCAGTCAGAATCATAAAATCATTTTAGTTGGAAGAAACCTTTACACACATCAAACCCAACCATTATCAAACTCTACCAAGTCTGGGGCTAAACCACATCTCTGCTTCTTTTCATCACCTCCAGGGATGGAGATTCAACCACCTCCTCAGAAAGCCTGTTCCAATCTTTGAGAGCCCTTTTCAGTCAAGAGGTTTCCTCTAACATCCAAACTAATCTTGCCCTGGTGCAACTTGGGGTCTTTTCCTCTTGTCCTCTCACTTCTAACTAAGAATTAGAGACCAACTCCCACATAGCTCCAGCCTCCTTTCAGGGAGCTGTGGAGAGTGAGGTGGTCTCCCCTCAGCCTTCTTTTCTCCAGTCACAGGAAGAATTTATCCATCAATTAACCAGCAGGTCGTTCAGCACATAAGAATTTACTGCATTTCTGGTTTATTGTATTTCTCTCCCNAACCACCTCCTCAGAAAGCCTGTTCCAATCTTTGAGAGCCCTTTTCAGTCAAGAGGTTTCCTCTAACATCCAAACTAATCTTGCCCTGGTGCAACTTGGGGTCTTTTCCTCTTGTCCTCTCACTTCTAACTAAGAATTAGAGACCAACTCCCACATAGCTCCAGCCTCCTTTCAGGGAGCTGTGGAGAGTGAGGTGGTCTCCCCTCAGCCTTCTTTTCTCCAGTCACAGGAAGAATTTATCCATCAATTAACCAGCAGGTCGTTCAGCACATAAGAATTTACTGCATTTCTGATTTATTGTATTTCTCTCCCTAATACACCAATTTGTAGCCCAGGTAAAATATATATATATTTTTATTTTTAAAGTAGTTTTAAAGGTATATAAATAAATACAGTTATATGATAGTATTATAGATTATTGTTTTTGCCTCACTAACAACATAGGGAGTGCCCCCATCCCTCCACTAAAACAACAATGAAACAGTCCCCAAACTGTAGTGATTGAGGAAAAAAAAACCAAACCCACCCATATCTCTAGAGCTTCCTGAAGTCACAATGGCTGTTTCTGAAATCTGTTGCAGCTAGCTCAGCTCCTAGCACATTTCACAGACATACACCTAAATAGCAGCAGCAGGTGGAAGGGAAAACGCAGAAAAAAATGGCCTGGTAAAAACTGAGCTTTCAATGAAGGACATTGAGACCATATACATGCAGACAAAGCTTCTTCGGTCAAGTTAAATCTGATGCCAGCAGAAGTCATGCATCTATAAGCTGGAGACAGAATCAATGCACCAGTCTCAAAATTATGACATTATTTTTTTGGTAATTATTTTAACTTATCCCTGTTGTTGTTTCCTCCCTCTTCTCCAATATCTA
>VWZI01017165.1:438870-472265 GCA_013396835.1 Psilopogon haemacephalus | reverse complement strand
AAAAAAAAAAAAAGATCTAATTACTGGATATATTAAGTGTGTGCTGATGAAGTGCATTCGTGTCACTCTGTCTCCTGTGTGTCTGCTTTTGTAAATCTCCTCTCATCCGAGAAGTCCCTTGAAATAAACTCGATCCAGTAAAAGCAGTTTAGTGCATGAAGTCAATAGAGCCATTCCTTGCTGCAAGGTAGCCATAAGCCTTAAGTGCCCTGCTACTGTGAGGGCCCAAGAAAGAGAAGGACTATTAACAGCACTACCTGCTTTATTTCTCCAATTTGCTGAATGGTATCCAACCTAAACCTTCCCTGGTGCAACTTGAAGCCATTTCTTCCATTCTAGCACTTGTTACTAGGGAGCAGAGACTAACACCTACTTGTTTCCAACCTCCATCCCAGGAATTGCAGAGAGGAATGAGATTTCCTCTCAGCTTCCTGTTCCCCAGGCTAAACAACCCCATTAGCCTATTAGTGACTGTTCTTATGGAGGCTAAGGAGTGAATTCAGCGTCCATTTTAATTCCCTTCTAGAAACTTGCCCTGGTACGGGCGTGATTATTGCCCAGAGTTGGTTCAGTTCCTGGGGTCCCCCTTCTCCTTCCGTTGCAAGGTCCAGAGGCAGGTTGCAGGAGGGCACACCACGTGTGGGCTGCAGGGGGGCACACCACGTGTGGGCTGCAGGGGGGCACACCACGTGTGGGCTGCAGGGGGGCACACCACGTGGCCCTGGAATCAGGCTGCACGCACAGGTCACAGGCATGAGGCAGGTGATCTGTGCTGTCTCTCAGGGTGTTAGAACCCAGCCCTGGGCGCGGGACTTTTGAACCAATTGGCCATTCAATGGATGCTAAGTGCCTATTGGTCAGTTCCACGCTCCCCTAATGAGTTAATTAAGGGGGTGCAAAGGCCATTTTGGTTTTGGGCTGCTTCTTCTCTCTCCCACCCCCGTGAGAAACTCAAGCGTCAGCACCCTGTCCAGCAGCGGCCACATGCCTTGCAGCCAGCAGCAGCGGCAGAATAGCAGGGTTTGGAAAGCAGCAAAGGCAAACTTCTCTCTTTTCTCCTTTTATACGGGACAAATCCTCCTCCTTTCCTCTTTCTCGGGAAGAAACATTGTCTCCAGCGTGCCTTTCGTGGGCTTCTATAGGCACGGTTAGGATCACTTTGTATTTAGGCTCTCTGTTCCCTAAGTTCTGACTGTTTAAACTGTTTAATTCTGTGTTTTAAGCGACTTTGTGTATTTATTCTTGCCAACTGAGCATCCAGAGAACCCGGGGGAACTTTCCAGACCCCACCCCCCCCACCCCGTGATTATTAATAGTAATTAAAAATTGATAATCGCAACAAACTGAACGTAAGAGAGCAGCAGATGGCTGTGCCTGCCTGTGCTCCTGAACACTTAACAGAGTAAGACAAGGAACAAGAGAAGATGAAACTGTAGAACTTTTATGGCTCTACTCTCACAAGGCTCAAGTATTAATGATGGGCATTAAGCTCCACCAGAACTAATTCCCAGGACTCACATCTGGCATCTACTCCTGCAGAGTTACCAGAGTCTTTTAACGCAGGTGGACAAAACGCTCTACACAGTGGTGAGTTAAGCTTCAGCAGCAGATGATTTCGTATTTGCTGCATTGTTTGCACTGCATTTAAATGAGCCCGGTGTAAAAAAACTACAATTATAAATCAATAAACAGAGGAAAATCTCAACTTTCTCAGCTCTCATCTAGCAGCATTCTGCCAGCGCACAGATAAATCACAGCTGAAATAGCTGAAAACTTAGGATGAGAGAAAATAGCCTCAGGTTACACCAGGGGAGGTTTATATTGGACATCAGGAGAAATGTATTTACTGAAAAAGCAGGCAGATCTTGGAACAGGCTGTCCAGAGAGGTGGAGGAGTCACCAGCTCTGGAAGCATTCACAAAACATGTGGATGTGGCACTTGGGGACACAGTTTAATGGCCATAGTGCTGTTGAGCTGATGGTTAGACACCATGATCTTAGAGGTCTTTTCCATAATGATCCTATGATTTTATGATCTTAGCTCCAAGGGACTTAGAATCATAGAAAGGTTTAGGTTGGAAGAGACCTCAAAGATCATCCAGTTCCAGCCCCCCTGTGCCATAGGCAGGGACACCTCCCACTAGATCAGGTCACTCAAGACCTCATCCAGCCTGGCCTTGAACACATCCAGGGAGGGAGCAGACACAACCTCCCTGGGCAGCCTGTACCAGTGCCTCACCACCTTCACAGTGAAGAACTTCTTCCTAACATCCTGTTCAAATCTCCCTCTGCCAGTTTGAACCCATTCCTCCTCATCCTGTCATTACAAGACCTTGTGAACAGTCCCTCCCCAGCCCTCCTGTAGCCCCCTCCAGATACTGGAAGGATGCTATAAGGTCTCCTCGAAGCCTTCTCTTCTCCAGGCTGAAAAGCCCCAACTCTCTCAGCCTGTCCTCATAGCAGAGCTGCTGCAGCCCTCTGATCATCTTTGTGGCCCTCCTCTGGACTCTCTCCAGCAGTTCCATGTCCTTCCTGTGCTGGGGGCTCCAGAACTGCACACAGTACTCCAGGTGGGGTCTGAGGAGAGCAGAGTAAAGGGGCAGAATCCCCTCCCTTGCCCTGCTGGTAATGCTTCTCTTGCTGCAGCCCAGGACACAGTTGCTGTCTGGGCTGTGTGTGCACACTGCAGGCTCATGTTGAGCTTAATTTTACCTGTTCTGCTTTTAACAAATAGCCCAAACAATCCAAATTCTACTCAGGCTATTAAGTCACATCTGCTCTCCAAATGTGACAGAACAAAAATAATCTGAACTACTCCACCTTAGACTCCAAATATGCCATTGAAAGTAACCCCTTTGTAACTTCTCTTTGGCTAAAGAGAATCAACATGATTGTATGCTCCAATTTTCTAAGGCATCCTCCAGGCTGAAATTATAGATGTTCCTAAGACCTAAGAGGTAAGTTGCTGGGGTCCCTTGCTGTGTATTGATCAAGGAATAAATGTGATTGTTAAGTTGTTAGCGAAGTATCATGTGGAGATGCAGCTTCATGGAATTTCAGGAAAGCAATTTCACGTTAAAATTAATTTTTCTCACCTTTCATTGAGAGGAAGATGTCAAAGTCTAGATCACATTGTCTGAGGATGCCAGGAACTACAAAATGCAGTGTTCCAATCAAGGGCTGACACTGAGCCAGGCTATGGCCACAAAGTACAATGTTAGCATTTGTAAACAGGGGATAAAAAGTAGCTCTTCTCCTGCCACTTTGTGATAGTTCAACCATCCTATTCCAGTCCTATCAAAGATGGTTGGAGTTTTGCTCTTAAACAGAAGCAGAGCTGCAAGTAAGAAGGAAAAAAAATGAAGGTTGAGGAGGGCAGATTTAGACTGGATATTAGATAGAACTCTTCACAGTGAGGGTGGTGAGACACTGGAACAAGCTGCCCCCGAAGATTGTGGATACTCCATCCCTGGAGATGTTTAAGGCCAGGCTGGATGAGGCTTTGAGCAACCTGGTCTAGTGGAAAGTGTCCCTGTCCAAGGCAAAAGAGTTTGTGCCAGATAACCTAAAATCCCTTTGAATCCAAACCATTTTATGGATCTATGAACTTGTGATTGCAGAACATTTTGGACATGAAGGTTACAAGTACCTTTCATAATTATTGTCAACAGGACACAGGGTGGTATTGATGGCTCCATTTCCCCTTTAGGCTAGATCAATGCTTTCTTAAATTAGTAAGAGAAACTCTAAATCACAGTTTAACCTAATTAGCCCCTAAATAGTGATCCTCTGGCAAGCAGGATCTAGGAGACAGGTAATGAGCACCTTACCAGAGGAGTCACAGCTACCTGGATGAAGAGTGCTGATGTGATGCTCTGAATTTCTACAGCTATTTCAACCCTGGTTCCAACACTCAACCTAAAAGACAATGTAAACTATGTCCTCCTTCCCCTTCTGGTTCTTTCAATGTTTTGCTATATCAACCTTCCCAGCTTCAGCTCTACATCTTTCCTTGGAATCACAGATTGCATTTGAAAGGCCTGGAAAAATCCAGCAGAAGTCAGGCTGAAAACACCCAACCACTACTCCTCCTTCCTCCATTTTATTTATTTTTAAAACAATAAGGTAAAGTCAATAATTTTAATTTAAGTGAGACCTAGAAAGTAGCAGGCATCCTAATTAATTATTAGCTAATGTGAGAAGTTTCCTAAATGAATCCAGTATTAGTTAAACCTTGACTTTCAAAAGGTACTGAAAAGCAATCTGACTTCCATTTCTCTTGTTGCTTTGGCAGGAAGTCATGGAGCAATCCTTCGTTCTGCACGAGGTCTCCCTACTTTGGTAGTTTGCAAGAGCAATTTCTCAAGAGCTTTTTTGAAATTGAAATCTAAGATGCTACACCATGCCTGCATTCCTTCCACATACCAGAGATCTTATTCTCAAAAACCCCAAACAAACATCACAACTAATGCCACTACTGACCAGCGAGGTCACGCTGCAGACTTTTTAGTGAGAGTTACCAGGCAATTTTAGACCACGTCTCAACAGCAGGCTTGAAATCACTGGTGCAAGCAATCCCTATCCATGCAGAATAGAAGGAGCTTTAAGCAATCTGGAACTGCAATTCCCAATACACAAAAAATAAAACAAACAAACAAACAAAGTTGTAGTCATTAGATGAAATGTTTACATTTTAATGAATCTTCTCTCAGATCACTCAGCCCTTCCTCTGCCTACACCAATATGCAAATCCTTCCTTCCACGAAGGAAATTAAATAGCTTTGGATCTGAAAATGCCTAAGGCTTACCACAAGTGGTAGAAGCAGTAGCAGTAGCAAAAGACAAACAGACAAAATAGAAATCAGTCAACCTTCTGGTTGGAATTTCTCAGCTTCAAGACACCTTACACTGGACAAAAGTAATTACTGATGCATGCTTTGAGTCTGTGAATACTACTCTTAGATAAGGGCTTGTGTTCAAATCCCAGAGAGCTTTATGTAGTGGCAAATCAATTACTCCCCAAAGGGAGATTCTCTTGAGATGGACACTACAATTACTAACCATCCTCAAGATGGAGAGGCAGATTTAAATTATTAAGAGCATCTAAGAAAGAGTGAGAGTTGTCTCAGAGGTGGTGCTGTTCCTAGAGCAAGGCAGAACCACCACAGGTCTCCCCAACCCACTGCCCCAGCAACCTTCCCCAAGCCACAGCCTACAGACAAGAGGCTGCCCAGTCCACAGATCAAACTCAACTTGGCTTACTGCAGCTACTTGATCCTTACAGTAATCATACCACAAGCTCATCTCTTCTAGTGCTGCAATGTCCTTCTCATTTACATTTATTCCTACTGTTCCCACCAAGCTCATTTGTGAAATGTGTTCAAAGACTTTTGGAAGTGCTACTTCCTCCCTTCGTTCCTGAAATGCTGTTACAATACACGTAAATATGTACAATATTTTAAATAATACACTGCAGCACTGTGGTAAGATTTTCAGAGAGGCAGTGCCAAGTAGAGAGTCTCTCTGAAACTCTACGAATCCATTTCAGGAAAGCAAAATATAATTGCTTGTATTAAAATGCTTGCCAGCTGGTTTATGACTATCCAAAACTAGTTTCTTTATGTAAGGATAACAGTGATTCTTACCTTCTACTTTTAGCTTCAAAAACTTCTCCTCTTTAACTTGCAAATGTCTTTAGACAGTAAATTTTACTTTAAAATGTCTTTATCCACACTGGTCAGAATTTTCTAATGTCTTCATAATGAGGGATATTAGACAGCAAGATATGAGGCAGTTTATCCAGAGCACAGAAATATCCTTATTTTATGAAGAAAGAGTAAGTTAAATTCCCTGGGAAAAACACAAGGCAAGAAAAGGACATTCATCTGAACAGGGAATGCTGCCAGCGAATCAGGACAAGGTAATCCAGAAATAAGTAAGATTTTTCTGACTGGAATGCACGACAGCAATATTTCCTCAACACACTGCGCTCTGCTATTCCCACAAACAGCCTCTACTTCAAATAATCACAGGGAACAGCAGTTCCCTTTCCAGCTGACCTTCTACCTCCTCTAAGCTTTCATTTTCTCCCATATACACAGCCCTATTAGCAGAGAAGTGGACAATGTACTCTGAATACATAGCTCCCTGCCTCTGCACCATCGTCACAAGTTCCCACTTGTACATACACTAAGCACGAGTGCACAGCTGACCCTGCTGCCAAGAAGCCTCTCACACACTGGCTGCATACAGAACACAGGGTGAAGTATTCTAAAATTGAATCACAGAATGGGTTTGCTTGGAAGAGACATTAAAGATCCAGTTCAAACCCTCCCCTTGTCATATTAATAAGCTCTAAATAGCTGTTAATAAACTTCACAACAAAAGCTCCCAAACTTACTTCTATTAGGTGTTGCTTTGGGAATGACCTCTACATCTTGTGGCACCATGCAGGTCTGCAGGCAAGATCCTGCAGATTTACTCAGCTGCTCAGACCAAGTTTGATACCTTGTGAATCTTTAGCTCAAAACTGGCAGGATCCATCTACCACAAGGCTACCAAGAGGATGGAGACTCCCATCTTTTCACAAGGAGTCACATGAAAAAACAAGGGGTTATAGGTACAAGTTACTCCTGGGGAGATTCTGATCTGGATTCCAGAAGGTTGCCCTGGGCAGCCTGGTCTAGTTGAGCATGTTCCTGCTGACTGCAAGAGGAGTTGGACTAAATGACCTTTGGAGGTCCCTTACAGCCCGGACCATTCAATGAAGAAAATGTTTCACCCTAAGAGCAGTCAGATAATGGCATCACCTCCCAGGGGAAGCAGGATGGATGATCTTGGAGGTCTTTTCTATTGGAAAACTTTTGCCACCATGACTTTCTCACTCACAGTTAAGTGCCAACTAATCTATACTGGGCCACAGAAATTTGAGGCAAGGAAGGTGTTCGCACTGCCTTAGGTGACACCATCTCCTGTCTTCTTCAGTTGCTGCTGTAAAACATTAAAAGAATCCTCTACAGTCAATAGAGACGTTTGTGTGACAAACGAAAAGCCAGCATCTTTCAACTACTGGAAACAGTTAACAGCTGACAACATTGAACTTTCCATGGAGAAGAGGCTGAGGAGAGAGCTTATTGCTCTCCACAGCTACCTGAAGAGGTTGTAGTAAGGGTGGGCAGTGGTCTGTTCTCTCTAGTAACAAGTGATTGGACAAGAGAAAATAGCCTCAAGCTGCCCCAGAGAAGGCTTGGATTAGACATTAGAAAAAAAACAAACAAAACCTCTTTACTGGAAGTGGTTCAGGCATTGGAATATGTGCCCAGGGAGGTGGTGGAGTCACTGTCCCTGGAGGTGTTTAAAAACACATCGACATGGCACTTTGGGACATGGTTTAGTGGCCATGGTGGTGGTAGGTTGACAGCTGGACTCGATGATCTTAGAGGTCTTTCCCAACCTAAATGATTCTATGATCCCTTAATTTTGGCAAAGTGCCTTTGTAACCATCTCAACAACATTCACCGTTCCAGTTTGAATCCACTTTCTCTGCACCTTAATTCTCAAGTAACTACAATCAAAGCCACTCTCTACAATAAAAAAAAATCAACTTCACAAACCTATTAAGTCTTGCCTGGCATTTACACGACAGTATTTGAAAGAGAAAAATGATTAGGCCACAGGGAAAGGGGAAAACTACGTTATAAACATGACTGACAAAGAATAAAATAGTTCAAAACTATTAAAATCTGACTGGCAAGGAAAGAGTTCAGCTCAGCTTAACAAGGCCTTCAGCTACATACAGGTGAATGCCTCCCTGTACCCTCTTTTACTCTTTGCTAATGTAATGCTTAGTCTTGCTATCCTCTTAATTGGTTTCCATCCACTTAGACTAACAATGAGTAATATTTACTCCTGCCATCAGCGACAGACAGTGAAATAAGTGATCTATGCATTGTGAAGGGCATAAAATTATAACAGGGCTACCCCCAGCCTGCCACCCTTCCCATACTCCCCCAGCGTCTAGCATGGTGGATGTGGTGGTAGTTGCTGGCAAATGCAAAGGCTTTACTATCAAAATAGGCAACTGGTTCATAAAATACTAATCAAGCCTAAAAACGGACACATTACATACAAAGTTCCAGGGAGCCAGGAGTTGAAGGTAGATTAAACTTGGCATTTTCAGGGCCAGCATAAATGCATCGAGAGTTTTATGGGAGATCTGTGAAGGATGCAGACACCAGACAACATATTTGATGACTTAGTTGATTTGATTTCTTTGAATAAAAACTGTCACAAAGAAGTTCAATGATTTGCTCTTTAAAAGACAAAAGAGAGGAGAGATTTTCAGGCTATGATCAGCACACATCCTCTGCCCTGCATAAGGAACAGTGTGGATGCTGGGATATGGGAAGTGATTGTCCCTGTAGACTCAGCATTGGTGGGGCCACACCTCAAACACTGGGTTCAGTTTTGCCCAACACCACCCCCCTACACACACTACAAGAAGAACATCGAGGCTCTGCAACAGATCCAGAAAAGAGCAACAAACATGGTGAGAGGTCTGGAGAGGAGCAACTGAGGGAAATGAAGTTATTTACCCGGGAGAACAGGAAGCTGAGAGGAAATCTCATTCCTTTCTGCAATTCCTGGGACAGAGGTTGGAAACAAGTAGGTGTTAGTCTCTACTCCCTAGTAACAAGTGCTAGAATGGGAAGAAATGGCTTCAAGTTGCACCAGGGAAGGTTTAGGTTGGATAACAGGAAAAATTTCTTTACTGAAAGTGTGGTTAGGCATTGGAACAGGTTGCCCAAGGAGATGCTGGAGTCACTGTCACTGGAGATGTTCAAAACATGTAGACATGGCACTTCATAACATGGTTTAATGGTCACAGTGGAATTAGGTCAATGGTTGGACCCACTCTTAGAGGTCTTTTCCAACCATAACAATTCTATGATTCTGTGCAGTCTGTACTGGCTGGTGTCTGAATTCAAGTCTAAACCTCTCCACCTTTCCAAAAGGTCATGCCTGTGCTCAGAAAGAGGCTGCCACATGCCAGCTGATTGACGCTACTGAAGAAGTCAGCAGAGCCTCCCACATCATTCCCGAGGAGAACGGCAACTTCACTCCCATACAAACAGCAGGATCTCTTCCAGCTGGGATGAAAATCAGCCAGGAGCTATACCAGCTATTAACCCACATTCACCAAACAGCATTTCTGGCAGAAACTGCTGAAAAACTGGCATTAGGATTCAAGGTCATAGGCTGTAGTGAAAACCATCACAAAATAAAGACTTATTCAGAAGCAATTGCTTCAGAGAGTTGTTAATTAACATAACAATACCTTCAGGGAAGCTACAAACAGCTGTCAAGATAAAACTGATTAAAATAAATAAATAAATAAAAGCCCCACCAAGCTAAGAGGCAATTCTTTATACCAGCAAAGAAGACATTTGCTCTGTGTTTATATAGCAGGTCGGCTTCTGACCCTTGCCTCTGAATTCAGTTACAAAACTCTCCACACCAGTGGATTGAAGTTACTCTATTCACATCCCAAATGAGGAACATCAAGTTACTTCCAACTTTAGGCAGCTCAGTTTCCCCATCTTCATTAAGTTAGCCAGATCAGCAAATGAGAAGTTCTGGGCTTTAGATTAATCTACCTTTACCACTGAAAGAGGGGAAAAAAACAAACACACAAACAAATAAAAAAAAGGAATATTTTCTATTTCTCTGCAGTCCTGATATGCTTCAGTGATGCAGGGAAACAAGAGAAAATATTAAAACATATAGGAGTCAAGTGAAGTAACATAAAACATGGTCCAAAGCCTCCCCAATTAGCTTTAAGAAGCTTTCCTGTAACCAGCAGTCTGTAAAAAGGCATCTGCTTTCAGACACATGCAGACTAGTTTTAACTAAGGCCAAAACCTGGTGCCTGCCCCACGACACTGGTCACAGAATCATCCAGGCTGGAAAGGAGGACCTCTGAGATCATCAAGTCCAGCCATTTCACTACTCCACCAAGTCTGTTCCCAAGCACCAGATCTGGATGTCTTTGCCCAGCAGAAGCACTAATGCTGGGAGCTCCTGTGTAGAGCAGCATAGTCCCTGCCTGTGTGCACACCAAAAACCATTAGCACCAGAAGGAAACTTGGAAAGGTTATGCCGAACATCATTAAACTTTGACAGGGAAGACCTTTGCCAGCCAATTGCTTAGTTGGGAAATGACCTTTAAAATCATTGTGTCCAACCACTATCTAACTCTACCTGGAGATAAACCTTGTCCCTCAGCATCACAGCTCTGCCCCTTTGAAATACCTTCAGAGGTGGGGTTCCAACTACCTCCCCTGAGGAGCCTGTTCCAGTCTTTGAGAACCCTTTCGGTCAAGAAGTTTCTTCTAATATCCAGTTAAAACATCCCTTGGTGCGACTTGAGGCCATTTCCTCTTGTTCTGTCACTTGTTACTAGTGAGTACAGAACAACACCCACCTGGCTGCAACCTGCTCTGGAAGAGGACACACACATATGACACGACACAACACAATTTCTGGAGGTCTCTTCCAAGCCCTGTTATTCTGTGATCACTCGTGAGCCTTCCCTTACTGCCTTTTCCTCTTTCCTCAGTACAGTAGAAAGTAATATCTAGATCCTGAAGGCACATTCCTCTAAGATACATGATCTCAGCTTGCATAGATGCAAGATGCAGATCTCAGCTTGCAGTCTCTGGGAATAAATGATAGGATGACTAATATTAAACACAGTAACTCACTTGAGTGAAAACCTCCTATGTGGGTGCGCATCTACTTGATCATTGCACCAAAATGTAAATTGAGAATTAGGTGTTAATGTTCCTTGCCAAAGTGATAGCAGTTATTAAATTTTGAAAGATATCTGAAGAGTAAAAACTGTCCTGGAGATTTACAGAGTCACCATTCCGTAAACTAGGATAGAAGGAAAATGAGGTCTTAGAAGGTGACTCTGTTCATAAGGAACATCATATTGACCACCAGGAATGGTTTTGACTACCAAATGAAGAAAGGTTTCCCTACCATTAGCCCCCCCAAATTACATATTGATCTTTTGTGCAAAGAGATGATTCTGGAAGAGCAATGCTTTATTGCTAACATTAACTGGCTTGGTATGTCCAGTGAGCAGTTTGGTAAGGCAGAAATGGCAGTGAACCTTGAGTGTTCTTCATCAGGAAGGGGGCTCTGATTCACTGCTTTGCAGCTGCTCTTTGGTAATTTATTTTTTTAGTAGTTGATGTTTTGTTGTGAAGTAAGCCCATCCACGCTTACCAACGCTTTCTTCAGCATCTTAATCTTCTGCAACCTGCTTGCTCGTTTGTGCCATAGCCTTGTTTTGCTCTTTTCTGCCAGGTACATCTAAGAGTTGTGGAGGGCAATTGCTCCTTTATCCTGAATATCAATAACAAGCTCTTCCCAGGAAACGAAGGGTGGCTCTGATGAAACACGCATAACGAGGAGCTACTTTTGTCACTTGCTGACAGCTTTTTGGGTAGAAGCTCTTTAAGGACCCCTCGAGTTCCTCTAAATAAGTAAGACTAATGTGCAATGTCGTGTCTTATGGAGTCCAACATCTGCAAGTTGTGCAGCAATTGATGAGCTGTCCTGTCTACTCTAAGCTGCATTAATCCCTTAAATCTGTCCTCAGTGGCATATGAGCAGACTTACTTGGCTTTTTTTCTTTCCCCTTTTGCTGTATTCTTTTGATGGAAAGAAGTGTCTAGTCACTGGGATGACCTTTTCAGATTATTCATTTTGGCTCGGACACTGTCCATAATGGTCAGGAGGTTTGTCCAACATGAAACAGTGCAGAAGTGACCAGAGAGAGCATAAACCATGCTAAAAGCAATAAACCCCACGAGACTGCATTAGTCATGGAAGAGAAATCTTTCCCTTTAGTGAAAGAGAAAAAAAAAAATAAAAATCTTCCTTTAAAGAAGATTAATGGTAGAATTCCTCATCAACAACCTGTCCTGTATTGAATACTTTATCTCACTTCCAGGTTCAAAATGTCTCCCATAAATCAAATTCACTCAGGGAGTCTTAGCAGCAATGTTTCTCAGGACAGTTTGCCTCTTTAGTTGCTGATTTGCAACATGTATATGGGAATAGTTCAGAAGAAGCCTTGACAGATCTCTAATTTCAAGAGGAAAATATCTTGCCCTTGTAAGCATCCATTACCAAAGTATAGCTTCCAAATGATATATCCCACTGGCAGCTCTGCATCCCATCAGAGCATCCCTCAAGCAGCAACACCACAAGGGCTACTTGAAAACACATCTTGTAACTACAAGGTACTGGTTCCTCAGTTAAAATCCTCAGTTCAAGTCTGTTTCTGTAGCAGAACTTTCAAATCATCTTCCCAGAACTCTCGCTTCTGTTTATGCTCTTAGAAATACTACAATCTCCCATTAGTATTAGACTTCTATCCCAATGTCATTTTACACTGCTAATTAAACTTCTGGTCCTTCAGGCCAAGAATTGGTTCTTCCCAATTAGCATTGTCAGATCAATTAGTCTTTGCTGGGATCAAAGGGTGATTTTGAAAGCTTCATGCAGTTTCTGTGAATACAGCATTAGAAAGTTCTCCTTAATGCTTCCCAATTTCTTCCCGAAGGCTACTCAGCTTCTGCTACAGTTTGGACAAGGCTCCTCTATTGAACAAGGGTTGTGAAGTGTTTTAATGACCTTATCTCAACAAACTTCTTTGTTTTTTCTTACTGAATGGTTGGTTTAGCACATTTCTTTCAGGACAGATCCGGACCCTTCCATTCTTCTATAATAATTGTAATTTATGTAAGGCAATCAAGACTAAAATTATTAGATAAAAGGTCACAGTGCTTTGTGAAATAAGAGAGAAAGGAAGATTTCATGTAACTCAAAGTTGAAGGCTCAGCTAAGGCACGCAATCCAAGTCTGGATTAAAACTCATCTCAGCTCCCATAAACTGTGTAGTGCAATTACACAGGACAAACATCGATAGGTTTATCACTCAACAGCAGCTACCCTCAAGTTAAGAAGTTCTCTTTAGCAGATTCCACCACAAAAATCACTTCAAGCTGGAAATTCAGATTATTTCAATTAATAGACAACCTTTATCTTTAGATCTTGAAGGTGTCTCTTTTTAAATTTAAAACATGGACTATGATATTTTTTTCAGTATCAGGATGGTGAGCTCCAGGCAGCTCGGTGAGTTCCAAACAGCTTCAGGCTTTAAAGAACACCTCAGCAACAACTAAGATTTTGACATGTCTAAATAGATGCATAACAACTTCTTTATTCACAATTCTTTAATAGCCCATCTCATTTGTTCAGGTATTTTTTCCTCTGGTGGTTTTTGTTTGGTGGGTTTGGTTTTTGTTTGGTTGGGGTTTTTTTGAGGGGGGTTTTGCTGTTGCTTTTTGGAGGGTTTTGTGTGATTTGTTTGGTGGGGTTTTTTTTTGTTGGTTGGTTGTTTTTTGGTAGTGGGTTTTTTTTTATTGCTGGGGTTTTTTTGATGGGCAGCTTTGAGGTTTTTTTCCCCCCGTCTGCTAGTATAACACCACAAGCATCCCATGAAATACCATTTCCAAAGCCCCAGCAGGTTTATTTTTTCAAGTTGCAGTCTACTGAGGGGTTTGGCTTAATACCAACATTGGTTTAATGCCAGTAAGTCACATACAGAGCATCCTACATGCTGCAAACCTCCCTGTCCTTTCCACTCCCTCCCATAGCTTCAACAAAGGCTCATTTTATAAAGATTACACTGTAAATCTCTAAAAGTCTATTTTTTTTTCAGGGCAATTATTCTGCTGATGAAATGGGATTTGCGAGCAGGACTGTTGATGTATTCTGGCAGTGATCTCTTAGTTCATTTATTCTATAAAAGGTCTATCTAAAGGACATGAAGATAACCCTGCCAAACACATCCCCCATGCTAAAGCTTCCTCAGATTAAGATGACTAAGAAGCATTTCCACAAGCTACTTTTAGAAAGCAGAGTGAAAGTGCTTTTACCTCAGTAGCTGGTGAAGATCAGACATTGGAGGCTTACATCTGGAGCAACAGCAGGGAAGATATTGCAGTATTTTTCTGGCTTTCCTACCTCTAATTTTTGTAACAGAGCTGGACTTTAACTTAGCAGCCTGGTCAGAGATGCTCCATAGGGCTAATGGCCACGGTGCTATTCAGCAATGCACAGATTGGTTTCAAGTGGCGACTCCAGCAATCAGGTAACTTCAGTAAAATGAAAGGATGGATGAAATGCACCACTTCATTACCAGTGATAAAACATGAAACTGGTCTCTTAAAATGATGGGTTTGTTACTGTTGTGCTTGCTTGATGTTCTTTTCCTAAAGACTTGCATTTCAGTGTCTCAATAGTCATTCCATTTTTAGCTAAGCCACCTCCAGTCCAGCACTTAGTCTTGTGGGCTGGTCAGTTCTACTCCCTTATCACTTTCCCACAGCTTTAGGAAGCTGTGATGCTCAGCAGGGCTGTTTCTGCTATCAGTCATGTTGTCCTCAGCAAATTAACCCATCCTAAGATTATCAGAGCAGCATCACTTGGAAAAGTGTTCAGTAACCCCGTAGGAGAGAGGGCACATCAATGGGTTCAACTCCTCTGACTCCAACAGCTGGAGCTACAGCCTTTGCTGTTCAGCATTTTCAGTGACACAGATAAGTGCATTAAAAACAAACAAACAAAAACCCAAAAAACTCCAAACCAACCCAAAACAAACAACCACCAACCAAACAAGGAAACTCTCAGGAAAGAAAAACTAAACAAAATTAAGCAAAAACAAGCCAGCAATTCATAAACCACAAATGATGGCTCACAGGTGTGACCATGACACCATTTACAATGGCAACAAAAGACCCCACCAGGTCTCACAGTCCTGTCACTTGAAGATGTAGAAGGAAGACACAAGTCTTGTCTTTAAAGAGGCAAAGAAAAGAGAAAGTAATCTAAAGCCGGTTTAAATGTTCAGTTAACAAGTAACTTAACTTCCACTTTCAGGTTACTTACAGCTTTTCAAAACCTTTAGCACATCAAGAGTGGTCACTGACTAAAATTGTCCCTCCCCTTGAAAGTCTCAGCTACGACAGAGGAGGGCCACGAAGATGATCAGAGGGCTGGAGCACCTCTGCTATGAGGACAGGCTGAGAGAGTTGGGGCTTTTCAGCCTGGAGAAGAGAAGGCTTCCAGGAGACCTTATAGCAGCCTACCAGTATCTGGGGGGGGCCTACAGGAGGGCTGGGGAGGGACTGTTCACAAGGTCTTGTAATGACAGGACGAGGGGGAATGGGTTCAAATTGGCGGAGGGAAGATTTGAACAGGATGTTAGGAAGAAATTCTTCACAGTGAGGGTGGTGAGGCACTGAAACAGGTTGCCCAGGGAGGTTGTGTCTGCTCCCTCCCTGTTTGTGTTCAAGGCCAGGCTGGATGAGGCCTTGAGCGACCTGATCTAGTGGGAGGTGTCCCTGCCTATGGCACAGGGGGTTGGAACTGGATGATCTTTGAGGTCTCTTCCAACCTAGACCATTCTATGATTCTATGATGAGTGAACTTGTGAATGAGATGGGGACAATGTTTACTGCTCTGAGCAGACCCAGCAGTGCTGCCCAGATTTGATTATGCAATGGGTGGCAAGGGGATACGATAGAAGAGGATGTTGGTTCTGAACATGAGCCAGCAAGGAACCCTTGCAACCCAAAAGGCAAATCTCACCCTGGGCTGCATCAAAAGCAGCGTAGCCAGAGGTCAAGAGAAACAACTCTGCCCCTCTGCTCTGGTGAGATCTCATCTGGAGTACTGTGTCTAGTTGTGGAGTCCTAAACACAAAAAGGACAAGGACCTGATGGAGATGGCCCAGAAAAGGGCCAAGATGATAATCAGAGGCCTGGAGAACCTCTCCTACAAAAACAGGCTGAAAGAGTTGGGGTTGTTCATGCTGGAGAAGAGAAGGCTCCAAAGAGACCTTAGAGCAGCATTTCAGTACCTGAAGGGGACCTAAAAGAAAGCTGTAGAGGGATGTAGCTCTAGGACAAAGGGTAATGGTTTCAAACTTAGAGAAGGGTAGATTTTGATCCGACATTAGGAAGAAATTCTTTACTATGACTGAAGGAAGTTGCCCAGGAAGGTGGTGGAGGACCCATCCCTGGAGACATTCAAGGTCAAGCTCAATGCAGCTCTGAGCATCCTGATCTAGTTAAAGATGTCTCTGCTCATAGCTGAAAGTTTGGACTTAGGACCTTTGAAGGTCTCTTCCAACTCAGAGCATTGCATGATTGCAAGATGAGATGTGGGCTGAAAAGAAGGCAGCTGTTAGACAGAGGCTCTGTGACATCACCATAAAAGCTGAGCCAGCTCTAATACAGCCTACTCGCTGTGAACCATGTAAAAAAACAACCATGATTGCTAGACAGAGACAAGGGAAAGGGGGAAGCAATAATATGCAATGAAGAGTGAAACCAGCAGAGATTAATATGAAGAGCAGAGAGAGTGAGAAAAACAAATGACAGGTCTTTGTTTCCCACTCTGGCAAGAATTTCTGCTTCTGGCAAGGTTAAAAGGATATGAAGGATGCCAGGTCGTGTACTAAAACCTGAAAGCTGCACTGCCCTTGAAACTTTCTGCACGGGACAGTCCTGTATAATCTGCAGTTAAAACGACAATGTTATTATTTCTGCAATACATTTCTTATAAACCAGTCACTTAATGGCATGCTGAGTGTTAATCCCCAGCCTAATTTCTTCAACGAGCTAAAGGAAGCATAGTGAGAAACGCAAGAAACTGCAGGAAGCAAAAAGACAATGTCATGGTCCAGGAAGATAAGTGTCACTCTGGAGAACTACAGCCTGTTTCTATGTGTAAAGCTGATGTCTATTATAAAGCTGGGGTTTGTTTTTGCATTCAAATACTCCCATTTGCATTCATCTCAGGCTTCAGATCTCAGATATCCTGACTAAACTCTTGCACAGCTTACAAAGAGAGCTTCATGTGGAGGTGCTCGTTTCCCAGAATGACAGACAGAAGGAACATAAAACTTTTGCACATAAAACTTTTAAAATACTACATTTTTAAGAAAGCAAATCTTTGTAGGATTAGCCTAATAAATAGCCAGGACAGCCACCTTTACAAACTGTATCTCCTACAGATGCATTTCTAAAGCCTTCTAGAACACCTGTAATACATTTTGGTTTGTTTTGTTCTTTGGGTTTCAGCTTTAAACACTGAGTAAGGAGACAATAACAAGGAGCAGGGAACTCTCTTTAGTACCAGTGACATTATGCTTTGTCTACCCATATCAAACAATGACATAGTTCAGAGCCCTGCAAACTCTAGGCCATCTCATTGACTCTCTCACTGATCCTACAAGTCCATTTCTTTCAAGAAGGGTCAGTAAATCCACATCCAGCATATTTCCTTGCTCCTTGTCTCTGCTACACGCAGAGGTGTTTAAACAGATCCAGCATGTTTTATGCTGCACCATATTCCATAATGCACTGGGTTCAGGATATTAATGCCACTGTTTGCAAAAAGTATTGCATTTTACAATAAAATGTATGCATTACTGTACACCTCCTTCATTCTAAGTGCCTCCAGGCTTATGGCTTGTTCTGATTAGATGTTACTTATCAGTCTGTACAACCACACTGCAGAGCAACCAAGAGGTAGTGGCTTTATGAAGTATGAATATTCAGCAAGTGTCCCCATCAAACTGAACACTTGGACTTCTCTACCTAAATCTCTCTCACTATAGTTTAATGCTAAGGAGTGAGACAAGAGAATAAAATGTAGAAATATTCCCTTGTATTCTGATTAGGGCCACCAGAATGAAACTGCCTACGACTTCTGACCTCATTTTCCTTGTATTCCCCTTTCTGTGTGCAAAAGGTGCCTTTAAAGACTCCAGAAGAGACAGAGAAAACAAGTCAAAAAACAACCTCCAAACCAAGTCAAGGTTCTCTCCATCTTCCATGCAGAAGGAATATGAAAGAGAAAGAAGAAACCAAAACCAAACAAACCTACAACAAAACACTGAGAGAAATTATTGAAAAAAAATCACCAGAAAATAATCACTAAAATCACAGAAAATTAGGGGCTTAAGAGATTTTCTAGTCCAACCCCCCCAACTAGAGCAGGATCATCTATACCAGACCATACTGGAACATACTCTTGTGAGTTTTGAACATCTCCAGAGAGGGAGACTCCAAAAGCCCCTGGGCAGGCTGTATCAGAGTTGTTAGTAGCAAACTGAAAGCAGGACACTGTACTAAAGTTTATCACACCCAGCACAATTTGTTTCAACAACAACTGAAAAGTGGAATCAAACCAGGGGAAAGACCAAGGGCTGATTTTATTGATAGGAGACTGCATACAAGAACACTGAAATGAAAGAAAGGTAACACTGAATAAAAAGAGGAGGTTCAAATATTAATAGGAGAGAATCATTAGCAACACAGGCTGAGGGATGACACAATAGAGAGCAGCCCTGCAGAAAAGAACTTGGTTGTGGTGGAAGAGAAGCTGGATGTGAGCCAACAATGTGCACCTGCAGCCCAGAAGGACAATCCCATTCCAGGCTGCATCAAAAGCAATGTGGTCAGCAGGTCCAGAGAGGTGTTTCTGTTCTCTGCTCTGCAGAATTGTGCACAGCTCAGGGGCCCCCAACAAAAGAAGGCCATGGACCTGCTAGAGCAGGCTCAGAGGAAGGCCACAGAGATGATCAGAGGGCTGGAGCACCTCTCACATGGAGACAAGCTGAAAGAATGGGGGCTGTTCAGATTGGAGAAGAAATGGCTCCAAGAAGACTTTACAGAAGCCTTCAAGCACCTGAAGTGAGCCCCCAAGAAAGCTGGGGAAGGGCTGTCCACAAGAGCTTGTAGTGACAGAACAAGAGGCAATGGTTTGAAATTAGAGCAGGGTAGATTTAGATTGGACATTATGAAGAAGCTCTTCACAACGAGGGTGGTGAGACACTGGAACAAATTACCCAGGAATGTGCTGGATGCCTCATCCCTGGAAAAATTCGAGGTCAGGCCTGATGGGGCTCTGAGCAACCTGAACCAGCTGGGTATGTCCCTGCTTACTGAAAGAGAAGCTGAATTAGGCGACCTTTAAAGACCCCTTCCAACCAAACTGAATTCCATAAAATACAGCTAAAAGAAAAGGAGGCTGTTAGGCAGATGCTTTGTTCAGAAAAAAAAAAACCAAACAACAAGGACTGTTTCCCTCTGAGTTTTCTGTCACCTCATCAGGTCTAGCAGAAGAGGAAGCCATGCTTCCCCTTCAGCATCTCTGCCCAGTTAGCAATCTGTCTATTTACTATTGCTGGTTCCAACATTTTCAGGGAGTGGATCTCTGCCGACACATGAAAGCTCCCCAAGTGCCACACTTCAGCAGTGCAAGCTGTGGAGAGGACAGCTGAGCATCACCTTTACCAGCAGGCTGGCTTCAGCCACTTGCTTTGAGTGTTGTTCTGGGGTTTTGAGTTACTGCTGGACAGAAATGTGATGCTGCTGCAGCCTGTGCACATCTGCAGCTTTTTCCCCTTCATTGCCCACACCAAGCTGTGTGGCACAGTCGACTTGCTGGAGGGCAGGGATCCATCCAGAGGGACCTGGACACACTGGAGAGGTGTGCCCAGGCTAACCTCATGAAATTTAACAAGGCCAAGTGTAAGGTCCTGCACCTGGGTCGCTGCAATCCCAAGCACAACTCCAGGCTGGGTGGTGAGTGGCTGGAGAGCAGCTCTGAGGAAAAGGACCTGGGGGTCTGGGTGGATGAGAAGCTCAACATGAGCCAACAGTGTGCACACACAGCCCAGACAGCAACTGTGTGCTGGGCTGCAGCCAGAGCAGCTGTGAGCAGCAGGGCAAGGGAGGGGATTCTGCCCCTTTACTCTGCTCTCATCAGACCCCACCTGCAGTACTGTGTGCAGTTCTGGAGCCCCCAGCACAGGAAGGACATGGAACTGTTGGAGAGAGTCCAGAGGAGGGCCACGAAGATGATCAGAGGGCTGGAGCACCTCTGCTATGAGGACAGGCTGAGAGAGTTGGGGCTTTTCAGCCTGGAGAAGAGAAGGCTTCGAGGAGACCTTATAGCAGCCTACCAGTATCTGAGGGGGGCCTACAGGAGGGCTGGGGAGGGACTGTTCACAAGGTCTTGTAATGACAGGATGAGGGGGAATGGGTTCAAACTGGCAGAGGGGAGATTTGAACAGGATCTTCACAGTGAGGGTGGTGAGACACTGGCACAGGTTGCCCAGGGAGGTTGTGGCTGCTTCCTGCCTGGATGTGTTCAAGGCCAGGCTGGATGAGGTCTTGAGTGACCTGTTCTAGTGGGAGGTGTCCCTGCCTATAGCACAGCGGGGTTGGAACTGGATGATCTTTGAGGTCTCTTCCAACCTAAACCATTCTATGATTGTACAACACACAGGAGAAGCAGCCCTTCACTAAAGCCATTCGATGGAGTTTGCAATCCTCAAATCAACAGAATCTGGGTGCTCTAATTACTATATCAACAACTATATCTCTTGAAAACATTACTCTCTAAGTAAATCTAATTTCAAAGAATGCAACATTTAGCTTTCAAATGGAACTAATTGCTTAAATACCTTCAAATTACACTTATTTTATATTTTGCAGATTTTACAGTAACAGTCCTAATGAGAAGGGAGGAACTCTGCATCTTCTAATTAAAAAACAAACAAACAAACAAAAACACCACCAAAAACCACCACACAACCACTTCTTTCTCTCCAATGCAAAGGATTTACAATAAGACTGTTTTAATAGGCTAGCTAAAGATGCCAAGAATCAGCAGGTTATGTATTCAGCTGTCCTTTCATTCCCAAGATACTCCTCACACGCATCAGGTAGTCTAGAGATGGGAAAAAATTTCTGCATGTGAGAGCTAGGAAGCCAGGAGTTATTTTTCACGTCCTCAAGAATTCCTAAATCAAACAGAAACCCCAGCTTCACATTCCAAATACAGGTACAACAAACCCAAGATTCTGGCATTTGTAGTGGCAACCTACGTCAGGATGAGGGACAGAGATTTTATTGCCACCTCCTGTCTAGACTGGAGCTGCTACCAGCTGAAAGAGTTTGTTTTGACCCATTGCTCCCAAAGAGTTAAGTGACTTCCTACTTGCTAAGTAGGAAAATGATGTCAGAATAAGGACTCTGAAAATAGCCTGAATCAATGTAGCTGTAACTTCCTGCTAAACAACAAAGGCAGCAAGAAAAGCACTGCTCCAGTCACACGTGAACAAAACACAGGGAAAACATCTAATCAACAGGTTGTCTGATCAGATGGTGAAACCAGAACTCCTCTCAGTGATCTAGAATCATGGAAAAGACCCCTTAGATCATCAAGTCCAAGCATCAACCCAACACCACCATGCCCACTCAAGTGTGTTCTGCAGTGCCATGTCCACAAGTTTTTCTGAAGGCCTCCAGAGATGGTGACTCCCTGACCTTCTCTGGCAGCCTGTTTCAATGCCCAACCACGCTTTCACTACAGAAATTTCTTTTAATATCCAATGTAAATGTCCCCTGGTGCAACTGGAGGCCATTCTCCAGATAAGATGCTTCTCAATAAATATTTTGGATATTATTTATGTTCAGCCATTTAATATCTGCAGAGTTCTTATGGTCTTGTTGCTTAACATGGTACAACATCGACCTATTCTTTCCTTTTTCCCCCCCCCTACATAGAGTTTGACCTCTGCCTTTACTATTTCCTTAACTAAACATTACCCTAGCCCTTTTGCTCTGCTGCAGAACCTCTATCACACCCTTCTTCTAGCTAAAGAGTGTAATATGATCATAATCTTCAAGTCTCAAAAGCCTTAAGCCTGTGTTAGGGTCGCTCCCAATTGCATTTGAACTCATTTTCTCCACAGAAAGTTAACAGCAGTGCCATGTCAGCAGCTCTGCCTTATTTCTTGCAGCACTGGGAGTTACCTGATTTATGTAGATAAACTCTTCCTGGCTTTGAGAATGCTGCCTTAAAGAGGCATATCTTGAGTATGTTTGTCTAACAGTGCTTGCCCTTTCCTCTCCTCCCTTTCCTCTGTCTGCCTCTCTGGTAAAATCCATCGTGACTTAAAGAGCCTGGCTTGATGGGAAGAGGAAATGCATGGCTACGTAGCCACTCATTTTCTAGTTAGTCTATGATGTGGACCAATAAAGCTGAAAAAAAACCAAAACCCAAAACCCCAAAAAACCCCACCCAACATCACACAAAAAAAACCCCAACAAAGAACAAACAACAAACCACCAGACTAAATCTATCCCCCAGCTGGAGTCAACCTTTCTCCTAACTCACTGTTTAAACACTGTAATGAAATCCTTTGTCAGAAACTGATCTCATTCTCCTAAATACTTCACAAGGATGAAATGACTTAAGGTCAGATAAGTGATAAGCTGAAGACAGCATTTCTCCTCCTCATCCCTTCCCTAGTCACTCTCAGTGTTTGGGAAGTTTAAAAGGACTCTGACACATAAATCACCCAGTACAAGAAGCTTTGTTCAAGCCACTGGCTGGATTTGGCCAGAAGCGTGTGCCTTTCTTCCTTTAAGTGTATTCTTTCCTCTGTCTTCCCTTTTAAAATCATTTCCTCCTATAAGATTAGTTTATGATCTAAGTTTGAAAGCAACCAACCTTCAGGGTCATGGTGGCTCATTTTATAAACTGATCATTTTATAAATGGATCTGGGACTAAGACACCTACAAATAAACCTCATGTTCCGTGGTGAATTTTGATTGCAGATTTTCTAAGACAAAGCCAGCACAATACTTTGAAAAACAGGTGGCCAAGCAACTGTTGTAACAGTTCTACTTCCTGACATTCCAATGGCACAACTATTCCTCCAAACAGGAAGAACTTCCTGAGGTGGTCCCATCAGGGTGAAGGCACACACGTTCACCAAGCACTTCTTAAATGTCAGCTACTGCAAAGCATGCTAATTAAAATAAGCATTTCATTGAGTCACTAAGGTTAGAGAAGACCCCTGAGATCATCAACTCTAACCATCAACCCAACAGCACCATGATGACTGAACCATGTCCTGAGCTGCCACATTTACAGGTATTTTGAACACCTCCGGAGATGGTAACTCTATCACCTCCCTGAACAGCCTGACCACTCTTTCAGGAAAGAAATCTTTCTTAATATCCAATCTATTCTAAACTGTTGCAGAATATCTCTGAGAAGCAGAATTGGGGCAGTGAACAATCCACTGCCGTGAGTAATAAGTACAGTGGAACACCTGTGAAGTGTAAGTGCAACCAGAACTGGAACAGAGATGCAGAGTGGGACAGTTCCTGCTTCTAGAAAAGTTACCCAGAAGTTTCTGGATAACTGTGAAGTCACTTGTTTTTGTACAATAACCAATTATTGTCTTCCACATATGACCCTTTGTGCCAATTACCTTGCTTGCTCTGTAACCACCCCATCTTGGGATATAAGCTTAACGAACTTGTATTAAGTAGTAGTAGCTGCTGTTGTATGTAGTGGTAGCAGCTGTAATAAAGGAGGATGAGCATATAACCATATTGGTAACCAGCCTCGTTGCTTCTGGTGCTCTCACCATCAGTCATTTACAATTGAACTTTAACAGCTACCTGCACTAAACCTCCCTTGGCGCAACTTTAGACTGCTTCTTCTTGTCCTATCATTTGTAACTACGGAGAAGAGACCAATCCCCACCTCACTGTAACATCCTTTTAGGTAGCTGTAAGACTCCCCTCATCTTTCTCTTTTCCAGACTAAGTCAACTCAGCACTAAGCACAGCAAATTACTTTGGTGTTCAGTATTTAATCTTCTATCAGTTGATGGCTATGTGTTAGGGCATCACCAAGCCAACTCAAACTGGTTTACAGTGTGGCTAAGATACTCAGGTCTTAGTTCCTGGCCCTCTATGGCTATAGCAACTAAGACTTATTCTTCTGTCCCAGTATTTGTGCCACAGACAAGCATCACTGGGATCAATGGTTCCCATCCAGTGCTGAAGTCCAACACGAACCACTTTAGCCTGCACCTGCACAAATGCAAATCTTGTTCAAGCTTTGCAAGTTTATATTACGTAGTTTTCATTACATTCATCTACATAACCCAACATGATGGACACATTAGAGACTGGAAACAAATTAAAGCAATTTTTCTCTATTTGCTAACAAGAAATCAGAGTTACAGCACTACTAATCCACAGTCACACCTCACTTGAATGGGTTTGTTTGCACTGTAATTTTTTGGCTGTGGCCAGCACGTCAGAAAAGGAGATTCTTCCCCTTTGCTCTAATGAGACTCCACTGAGTTCTGGTGTCATAGGAAAGACACAGAGCTGCTGGAGTGAGTCCAGAGGAGGGTCACAAAGATGATCCAAGAGCTGGAGCACCTCTTCTATGAGGATAGGATGGAAGAGCCTAGAGAAATGAAGATTCTGAGGAGACCTTATAGCTGCCTTCTAATACCTGAAAGGATCCTACAGGATGTCCAGCAAAAGGACAAAGGAGAATAGCTTTAAGCTGAGGAGAGCAGGTTTAGACTGGATCTTAGGAAGAATTTCTTCAGTATAAGGATGGTTAGACCCTGGAACAGGTTGTCTAGGGAGGTTGTGGATGCCTCCTCCCTGGAGGTGTCCCAAGTCATTTTGGATCAGGCCCACATCTAGTTGAGAGGTATCCCTGCCCATGTCAGGGAGGTTGAATGATCTCTAAAGTCGTATTCTATGAAAACAGATTTTAGCAAAGATTTGAGTTAATCTGCATACATAAGCACATGCATCGCAAAGATCACACCTAAAATAGTAACTACTTTGAGCAAATTCTGTTATAAAACTGCAATTTGCAAAAGAGCAAAGTGCATGATGGAAAGTAACACTTCTCAGCTATGTGTTAAGCACACATTTAATTTACTCCTGTGTTCTCTTGAACCCCTCCCAAAAATCAAACTCCAACTTCACTCTAGTTAGGGGCCTCTTTCTATACCTTTCAGAACAGCATCTATGTCAATAAGCAATATACTATTCTCTGTCTTAAGGAGTCTGAAGGTATTTCAATCAAAAAAACTTTATTATTAAACTGTAAGTCAATAGCACACAGGAGTTTGCTTGGTTTAAGCCTAATGCTTCCATCCTTTTAATGTGAACCCACTGCTCTTGGAAGGAGTCAGATTAATAACCCTCAGGCTGAAATTATCTGAATAGCCACAGCCACATTGTGCAGAACCAGCAGCCTGGTGGTAGTCTGCCTTTGAAATGCACTTCTCTGCAATAAATCTGCTAGAGAAATGTGAGGTGGGTTTTCTCTCTTTCTTTTTTAATTCCAGGAAAAACAACAGGTTGTTTTGTTGGTTTTTTTTTGTTTTTTTTGTTTTTTTTCTTCCTGATGGAAGGAGTCTACTCTCTACTGTTAAAAGAGTTTCAGATCACAGCTACTTATGCAAGGAAGTACTTCTCTGTCATCTTACCTGAACAACTGTGTTGCTGGAGCAGTGTCTCCAAGTCTGGGCTCCCCAGCTCAAGAAGGAGAGGAAACTGATTGAGAGGGTACTGCAAAGGGCTACAAGGATGATTATCAGACTAGAAGGTCTGTCTTATGAAGAAAGGCTGAGGGACTTGGGGCTGCTTAGCACGGAAAGGGGAAGACTGAGTGGGAACCTTATCCATGCTCATCAATATACAGAGAATGGGTGGCAGGAGGATGCAGCAAAGACCTTTCTTCAGTGGTGCCCAGTGACAGGACAAGAGGCAACAGACACAAATGTGAAGATAAGAAATTCTACCTAAACATGAGAAGGATCTTTGCTTCGAAGGTGGTGGAGCCCTGGAGCAGGCTGCCCAGAGAAGTGGAGGGGTCATTCCAAACCCATCTGGACATTATTCTATGCAACCTGCACCAGGTTACCCTGCTTGAATTAAAGGGGTTGGACCAGAACTCCAGAGGTACCTCCCAACCCCTATCACTCTATGCTGAAGTCAGGCAGTTACAAGTGTATTGGCAGGATTTCATCTTAAGTTGCCCATTTCCCACAGTGCTCATCTCATATTTTTTTCCCTCTGCATAGCTCAATCTCCCCAGTTGGTAAGTACCAATCTCCAGGGAGGACCAGGGGCCACAGGGTACAATTCCACAGGTGAACAAGTCCCAAAAAAACTCCATTACAGTGAGTGTTTGTGGATTCAGCCATTACTTGCTTCTAGCTTATTAGGCTCATCTTCACTGGGTAGATACCACCTAATGAGCCAAGGGGGAGACAACCATTTACAAGCTATGCTTTCTGCATACCAGACCTCACAGGCAACAGAAGCAGCAGAGCAAAATGCTTTTGATTGATGGGAATTGCCTCAAACCAGGTCTTTCCTGCACCAGCACAAACCCATCTGTTCTGCCAACTATAAATCTTTACACTATTCAGAAGGCATATTCTAGAGAAACACATGATGCTGCCTGTGACTCTCTACCAGTCCAAGGATTTTAAACTCTGCCAGGCATGTCTGTGTCACTTTCAGAGCTCTCCTCTTACAAGTATCTTTTCTGTTCATTGAAAATGGAAAAAAAAACACCAAAAAAACACCCACCTTTTAAAAATATCCATCACCCAATCACCAAGACTGACTGCATCACAGCTCTGTGCAGTTTCATTTTCACCAGTGCCAAGAAAATTAACCCAGAGAACTTTTCCTGCTTTACAGATGTGCAACATAGAAGATTTTTTAATTATTAGCAGCAGTATGGCACTTCCCAAAAATTTTCCAAATGACCAATGCTCCTCTCTTCTGAGAAGAATCCTAGAATCATTTCAATTGGAAGTGACCTTTAAGATGGAGTCTCACTCTCCCAAGTCTGGTGCTAAACAATTTCTCTCAGCAGCATATCTTCACCTCTCTGAAACACCTCCAGGGATGGGAATGCAATCTCATCCCTGGGAAGCTAGTTCCTGTCTTTGAGAACATTTTCAGCCAAGAAGCCTCTTCTAATTTCCAACCTGAACCTTCCCTGGGGCAACTTGAAGCCGTTCCCTCTTGTCCTGTTGCTTGTTACTAGGGAGAAGACACCAACACCACCACTGGCTACAGTCTTCCTTTCAGGGAGCTGTAGAGGGCAATAAGGTCTCTCCCCAGCCTCCTTTTCTCCAGACTAAATATCCCCAGGTCTCTCAGCTGCTCCTCACCAGACCTGTTGTCCAGATCATTTACCAGTTCTGTTGCCCTTCTTTGGACATGTTCCAGCATCAAAATGTCCTTCTCATAGCAATGGCCCCAAAACAGAAGACACTACTCAAGGTGTGACCTCATCGGTGCTGAGTACAGAGGGAGGAGTACTGTACCAAAACACTTGGACACACTCCCTGACCACATACACCCAATTCTAAACCCTTTGTCTTATTGAACTTCAACATTCTAATTAGGCAGGGGAGTGTTTACAGGACCAGAACTTAAATCATTTTTGCAAATGCACAATTAGGAGGGAACTGCTGACCCATGATTAAGTTACCAGTGCTGTGGGGGAGTTTTGTCTTGAAGTTCAAACCAACATCTGAAGTCTTCTAACCTATAGGGGTATTCTATGATGCATTTCATTATGGAAACTGGAGCCAGTTATAAACTGGAAAGAGAAATGAAAGCTGCATATGTCAAAGAAGGGAGGAACACAGGATACAGTTGGGTTGGTTTGCACCTTCATTGCAATTGTTAGCAATCTGGGCAAATCTCAGACACTACAACAGGTTGGAAGGAAGCTCTGCATCTCATTTGGCTCAGCTCCACTGCAACCTCTCTAAGCAATCCCTTCTAGAGTTTCAGCACCCTCGTGGGAGAGCAAAACAGGAAGGAACTTGGGAAATCCTTATCAGAGCAGCTTTTCATCAGTGCTACTGACAGCTACGTACACCAGGGTAGTAACTACAACAAATACACTGCAGCAGAAGTATTTGAACAGAAGGCAACCTGATGATTTAGAGGGTGAGTGCCAAGAGGCTGGAGCCAGGCTCTTCTTGGTGATGCCCAACGACAGGACAAGGGGCAATGAGTGGAAGTTGAGGCATAGAAAGTTCCATGTAAATGTGAGGAAGAATTTTTTCTTTCCCTGTGAGGGTGACAGAGCGCTGAACAGGCTGCTCAGGGGGGTTGTGGAGTCTCCCTCTCTGGAGATATTCAAGGGCATGTTCCTGTGTGATCTGGCACAGGTGATCCTGTTCTGACAGGAGGATTGGACTGGATGATCTTTAGAGGTCCCTTCCAGCCCCTAACCTTTGGTGATTCTGTGATTAAGCAAATGGGCAAGATTCAGGACTTGGAACTTCTTACTTTCTCATTTAACTTGAGCCATGTCAAATAGCTGTACCATGATATTTCTTGATCTGTGAGAACCATCACAACTTCTATTTCTAAACACACATTTGTCATAGGAAAGGTGAGCTTCAGCATGCTAGATCTAATTTTAATGCAAAATACGAAAGAAAAATCACTAGCAACAATAAAACTGTTTTTAATTATCGTATGCTGGCCTTCTGCTAGAGTAAAAGCCACCTAAATTACTTGATGTATTATCATAGAATCGTTAAGGTTGGAAAAGATCTCCAAGATCATCCAGTCCACCTGTTACCATCACACTGCCAAGTTCACAACCGTCCCTCAGCACCAAATAATTTTGTGAACATTCCAAAGATGGCAATTTCACCACCGCCCTGAGCAGCTCGTTTCAATGCCTGGCCACACTTTCAGTGAAGAATTTATTCCTAATATCCAATCTAAACCTCCCCTGGTGTAACTTGAGGCTGTTTCCCCTCATCCTGATGCTTGTTACCTGGCAGAAGAGACTGCTCATATTCATGCATGGAAGCCAAGCAGGAGGGCTGACAAGCAGCAAGGAAATTGCTACAGTTCCTTTTATTAGTCACAGTCAGTAGATCTGAATCTAGAAATTCAAATACCTTTCTATAAAGAACTTGTGAAAACATTTGGACAATTTAGCTCTAGTTCAATCACCTAAGCAAGTGTTTGGCTTTCTAGAGTCACAGTGGTGGAGTTTGGAAGGGACCTCTGGAGATCTAGCCCAGCCTCTGCTACAGCAGGGTCACCCATAACACAATACTTAGAAGTGCAATGTCCAGGTGGGTTTGGAATCTCTCCAGAAGAGATGCCACGACCTCTCTGGGCAGCCTTATCCAAGACTCCAGCAGTCTCACAGCAAAGAACTTTCTCCTCCTGTTTAAGTGGAAATCCCAGTGTTCTAGTTTGGGCCTATTACCCTTTGTCCTGTCCACAGGCACTACTGTAAAGGGCCCATCCCCATCCTCTTGCCCCCTACCCCATAGCTCTTGCTGGTTATTGAGAAGATCCCCTCTCGGGCTGCTCTTCTCCAGGCTATAAAGCCCAGAGATCTCCATCTGTCTTTGTAAGAGAGATTGGTTGGAACTGGATGATCTTTAAGGTCTCTTCCAACCTACATCATTTTATGATTTCATGAGAGATGCTTCAGGCTCCTCAGCATCTTTGTGGCCCAAAGCAGGGACTGAAGACAACCTACCAAATGATGCTAGGAGTTTCAAAAGCCTGTTGATGCTCTGTACACTGAGTAATACAAGTATTCCTGTTCTGCAAGCAGCCAGTGTGGCCCTTGCTTGGTGCAATGCATGATCTACAAAGCCTGTGTCTCAGGCATGAAGCCATGGCTCCTGTCCTTGCTGAGCTGATGAAGTGCACAATGCCTTCCTGGCAGCTTCTTTAGGGATCTGCCCACTGTGCAATGATGGCACTCCAAGGTATCTGAAAACCAAGCCATCTGGGAGCTCAAAAATGGATTTAGGTGCCTGCTCTTAGACAAGTATTTAGAATTGGATGGTTCAACACATACAGACAAATAGCCCTCAAGCTTATGAGCCACATATTAGAAAGTAAACCTTTAGAACAGGAACATGCAAGCAAACTACCACGCAAGCCTCTGAAGTTGTCCCTATTTGGGGTTTGCTTTTCTCTTTTTTTGGCTCATACAGAATTGAGGAAGGGCTCAAAAAGTGCACTACATCATTTAAGCTTCTGTCTACTTGGCATACTCTATGACAGATTAAAATTCCTCTTCTTGTGCCTCTGAGAACAGGCTAAGACAATCGGAGAATCTTTCCTTCATAAACAGGGTAAGAAGCTTGCAGGGAACAAAATAACTTTCCTAGATTCATAGAATGGTTTGGGTTGGAAGGGACCTCAGAGATCATCCAGTTCAACACCCACTCCACCCCATGGGCAGGAACAACTTCCACAAGATCAGGTTGCTTAAGGCCTCATCCAGCCTGGCCCTGAACACCTCTGGAGAAAGGACATCCACAGCTCCCTGGGCAACCTGTGCCAGTGTCTCACCAGCCTCACTGTAAAGAATTTCTTCCTAATACATATTCTAAACCTACTGTCCTCAAGCTTCAATCCATTCCCCCCTTCATCCTACCTGTAAAAAAAAGTCTCTTCTTCCCCTTCAAAAAAATTATTTAAAACTATAAGCAAACTTCTGAAACCATGTTCCTGCTAAAGAGATCACCAAAAGTCATTCTTCCTGCAGAAAACAAGTGATTTCAAGGACTCCAACAGAAAAAGGTGTAGGCTTTATAATCAAGCTATAGTTTGATATACGAGAGGCACTCCTGGGGTGCCAGCAAACAGCATCATTTTTTGGTTTGTCAGATAAGTGAGAATTTTTAAATTAGAATGACCATTTATCCCCATTTGGTGTTCACCTTAGCATTCCAACATTTAAGAGGCCATCAGATCTCCTGTCATTTTAATACAAACACAGACTTTGGCTGTGACAGTGTTTGGCAGAGATCTCTTTTCCCCGTGATCTTTTGGATAAGCCCAAGCATGTTTCTCTAAAGGCATTCAAAATGTATACATTTTCTCTAAACAGATTCCACACTGTGGAGAGATTAGGAAATGGGCTTCATGAGGATAGCACAGACATTTATCTGTGAAGTTCTTTTCTTCGGGGTTTCCAAAAATTCCTTGTCAGCAACTGCCTGAATTTCTAAAGGCATCCTTTCAACACTTTATTTTTTTTCTTTTTTTTTTTTTTTTTTTTACATAACAGCAAAGTTACATTAGATACAAAAGAGAGTTTGGCTTCAGTACAGAAAAAGAAATAAATATATATCTTCTGTATCCATACCCTTTCAGTCATGAGTTCTCAATGTACAGCTTAGCAATGTGCAGGAAGTGCAGAGACATATTGAGTTTGGTGGGAGCTACACCACCTCATTCGCTCAGTGCTCAATAAAGGTGATATTGGCTGCTGCGAGTGAATGGAGCAATCTTTATGAGATAAAGTGATAGAGGGACTCAGAGGCAACATCCAGGCAAGCTAAAACACAAAGAAATTAAGAAAGACACACCGGAGATCCGAGGAGAAAAATGAAATTTAACTTTCACACACACACAGAGAAGGAAAGTTCCAATTTATAACAGGTGTTTCCAGTAATAAAATACCTGGAGAATTAAGGGCCAGTAAAAATGACACTGGTCACCTTGCAGGCATTGCTATGGAGACAGCAAGATAACCAGACATAAAAAATCCTCCCAGACAGGATAGGTGAGGGCATCCTTAAATAGAAAACAACAATAAATTCAAAACACTCCCCAAAGGCTTCAGGGCTCTGCTATAAGTTCTAGTCAGAACTCTTGCACTGACTAATAAATCAAATCATCCTGCCAGGTTTAAATAGGGCTGCACAGTATTTGGTGGTCCAGTAGCAACCCAGCAACAACAAATGGCAGGTCACAGACCAGTCTAATCACATTTCATACGTCTAAATGCTCCCAGAACTGCAAGTCAGTATAATGCCATAAAAGCTAAATTGGTTTAATAAGGTAACTTGATTCAACAGAAGTACTTGAAAAAAGCAATGAGTATAAACTCCAGGCCCATAAGCTCATTAAGCTAGAAAATTCTTCTGTGATGCAAGATTCCATGTGAGATCTGTGTTGGTTTGAGCTAATTGGAGAATTTGAGTGAGAAATTAGACTATTGGCTGAGAGAGGTAAACACAGTGTGGCACTTCACCTAGACCTTTATTGAGAAAGAAAAAAAAAAAAAGTTGTTTTTAAGAACTGTTTTGAAAACAATCAGATAGCAGATGGCTTCTGAGTGTTCTGGGCTGTGGGTGCTTCTCTTGCATGGTCTCCTTTCCCTTTGCCTTGGTAGCTAATTCAGAGTAAAACTACTAACTCCTTTCTATCACTAACCCCCCTGGCTGATCCACTTCAGCTTATCTGCAGCATCAACAGGCGGTGAGATAAGACTGGGGAAAGGGGGGAAAGGTGGTAGGGGGTGGGTTTGGTTACTCTCTCTTGGAGATTTTGGTCTCTGGCAGGGCTGTGGTGTTCCTGTATTACCTTTTCATTGTATATATCTGCAAATATCTGTTATATCTTGTAAATATTTGCTTGTATATTTGCATTGCTGTAAATATAAAGCTTCATTTATTAACTTCCAGTGTTTTTCTGAGTCTTATCCAGGGTTTATAAAAGGTGGGGTGGGGGGCAGGTAACTGCTAAACCACTACAAGATCCTATGAAGTACTCACAAAAATTGAGAGCAGCAGTAAGTACCTCACTCAAGAACTGTTTCACAACACTCTTTATTGATGTGGTTTAGTTTAGAGTCATGGAAATAAGTTGGGAAAAGTAGTGACAGGTTTTACAAAGCAAACAGTTTCTGTTTGTTCTCACAGAGGGAGCACTTGCTGTAATTTTTCTTCACTTGTAGTTGCTACACCCAAATCATTGTGCTCTAAGACCTATGCAGTGAACCCTTGTTTAGCTATCAAGAGATATCTCTAGGGCAGGTGGAAGGAACTGAACAGGTGACTTCTACAGAACTTCAGCTCAGTAGAGCTGCAGATGACTACCTGGCGTCTGCCTAGACATGAAATATTACTTCAGATCAGTCTGGTAGTTAGCAGTCCCAAAGGCATCCAAGAGTACTAAATACAGTCATAGAATCCAAGAATTGTTTTAGTCAGAAAAGCTCTTCGAGTCCAGCTATCAACCCAATGTCTGAAGTCTTACAGCATGAAAAAGTTAGGTGGTTAACTCACTTGTCTTTCCTTCCACAAAGAATTTTGCCTCAATGCTGTGTCAAAACTCACCCAAATGCTGAGAGCTCCTTTTCCAAGCTAAGCTAAATCCACCAGTCTCCTTCCTTCAATATTGACAGGAGCTAAGCAAATGAAAGTCTGCATTTCTCAAACAGTAAGTTGCCTCCCAGTGCCCAGTGAAATGTGAGTTCATTTTACTGCATTCCTCATTATTAAAAAAAAAAAAACAACAAAATAAGCCAAAACCAAAAAAATAACCCCAAACACATACACACCACCAAAGAATGATCAGCATTA
>VWZI01017165.1:399406-425156 GCA_013396835.1 Psilopogon haemacephalus | reverse complement strand
TTGTTGCTGCTGTTGTTCTGTTTTTCTGCTTTTACCAAAGCTAAAGGATAATTATTTTTTTTTTCCCCCATTAATGCAAGCACCTATTGCAATCAGTACTCAGGTCCTTCTAGCTTTACTCCATTAGGAAAATATATTCTCCTTTTAAAAAGTCATTCTGTTCTGCATCCATTTTGATGATGAAAGCTCATATTATGCCTTCTGTTTCACTAATAGCAAAATACTTCTATCATACACAGCGCTGCAGCAACATGGGAGGGAAAATCTTATTCTTCAGTATAATTTGCCAAATAATATGTTCATTTCAAGACAGGACTATGCCACAGCAGAATTCTCAACTTTTCAGGGCAAAGATTTGCCTGAAGTCTAGAGTCAAATCCTAATAAATATTGGCTATTGCCTATCGAGTTGCTTCTTCTTGAAGCCAAAGCAGCGTATACAAAAAAACCCAACACGATTATCACGTGAGAATGTACCAAGGAAAAAAGCCAGTGGAAAAAGTCAGAACACTAATAGAAGTCACAGTTCTCTTATCAGTGGCATCAAATGTTAATTTCTACACATGGGATTAACTAATCTGATACATTTCCTACACTAACAAGGGAATGAAGTGCTGCTAGGATTTTTATTCAATATAAATTAATGAGAACTCAAAAGTTCATGCAGCAGAGCATTTAAAAAATGAAACTGTAATAAATTAAAACCCCCCAGATGCACACTCCAACCCTTGTCCTTTAAATTTTAACCTACAGAAGGGAGGAGAGTATGGAAATGCTAGCTTTAGAGTAGGAAGGTACAGCTTCTAGAATCTGGTGGGGAATTCCAAGCAGGATTTAACAGGAGGTGCCTTGAATCATCCCTTGCCCCCTTAAGCCCTTTAAGACTCAGGATGGCATCGCTTTCTGGGCTGAAATTAATCTCTCTGCATTTTCCACGATCTTCATTTCAGTTGTTCAGGCTCCAGACTGAAATATTTTTTTTTCTAAAGGCATTTTTTTCCATGCTGTCAGTCATGACTTCTGAGTATAACACTGATGAGAAGAACTTTTGCACGTCCAGACCAACTCAATATACCTCCTCTCCCTACAAAAGGAGAAGAACCACCCCAGTACTTCAAAGACTGCAGATGCCACCAAATAATTTCTCTCTGTACAGGAGATGAAAAAAAAAAAAAAAAGCCTCAGATACAAAGGAATTACTCTGGACAGAAATCATCTCACTTGGCAGAAGCATTGCCCAGGCAAACAAAGACCTGAGTGAGGATAAAAACAGCTTTGCATGCTTCAGTCTGCCTGTCTGCAAGCCACTGTAAGACATCCTCTGCCTGACACAGACAACTGTCCCAACTGCTAAAGGCACTAATCTCTCCTGCTTCACCATACACACATGGCCCAAGGCTCTAGCCACATCGAGCTGCTTGCTCCATCCCTATTACAGCTACATCCTTCAGCAAAGCTCATGATGTTTTCCTGCATCTTGGAATAAACAAATCTTCCTAACAACCCTCGAGGAAATGTACATTTGCTAAGATGAGAGAAGGAAGCAAAACCACACCTGAAGAGAAATCATCCAGGGATATCTGTGCAACTGTATGGCAGCTTTCCCATAACTTCTGTACTCTCCTGATTCACTTCTGTATGGAAGAAAGCCACTTACTTTTAGCTAGTCCTAATCTACTTCAAGCCACATGGAAGACAAAAGGATTTTCCTTAGGGCATAAGCCCAAGAAATAACTATGCAGAAAGGGCTTCTAAAGTATGAACCACTACCAGCTAAAATCACTACCTTCTGTAAGAAACAGAATCCTATGATTATTGTACTACTAAAAGGCCTCTTAAACAGGCAAAACCACATGGCTTGGGAATGGAAAGTGTGATAGGATAATTGTATGTTAGACTATAGGGGGTTCTAAAAGAATAAAAGAGGGGAAAAAAAATATCTGCTGCTAATCCTGGGTTTGAAGGAATCTTACACCACAGTCTCACGATTCTCATTTGGCAATGTTAATTAAGCATCATAAAAATCAGAGCCACTTGAAAGAGCTAATTAATGCTTATCAGGCCACTGCAACCTTTTCTTCTTTTCACTTTTTTTTTTTTTTTAATAATTGCCACTATTATGTAACTTCTGCTTCCTTATCAGTGGCAGCAAAATATCATCTAGAGAAATGAGAATCCGTAGATTTTCTAAAGCAGGTTTATCACACAGATTACTCCAGTTAAAAAAACAAAAAGTATCAACCAACCAAGCAACAGCAACAAACCCCACACACAACATATATTAATTGACCTATCAAAATATCTCTGCAACTCCCTGAAAGGAGATTAGAGCCAGGTAGGTGTTGGTCTCATCCCCCTAGTAAGAAGTGATAGAATGAGAGGATATGGCGTGAAGTTGCACCAGAGGAGGTTTAGATTGGATTGTAGAAGAAAATTCATCACTGAAAGTGTTTTCAAAGATTGCAACTGGCTTCCCAGAAATGTGATGGAATCCCCATCCCTGGAGGTGTTTCAAAGAAGCAGAGATGTGGTGATAAAGGACATGTTTTAGCATCAGACTTGGTAGAGATAGAGAATGGTTTGACTCAAAAGATCTTTGAGGTCTTTTCCGAACAAGATTTTATGATTCTAAGATTGTGTGATCTGACTGTCTTACCCAGGTTAAAGTATTTCACATCATTAGGATAATAAAAGAAGGACCTCACTTCCTAACCACTTTCCTCCTCCTGCCTGAATCATTTTCACCCAAACATCCCATCTGCAGCTGAGATTGCTGCTACACTTGCTAAAACAGGTAACATTTCTGCTCTGACAGAAGGGGACTCCACAACCTCTCTGGGCAGCCTGTTGTTGGGCTCCAGCACCCTCACAGCAAAGTTTTTCCTTAAGTTCAAATGTACTTTCCTGCGTCCCACTTTGTACCTGTTTCCCCTTGTCCTACCACTGGGCACCACAGTGAAGAGTCTGGCTCCGTTCTCATGACCTCTGCCCTTCAGCTGTAGATCATCATTAAGAAGATCCCCTCTCAGTTTGCTCTTCTCCAAGCTAAATAGCCCCAAGTCTCTCAGGCTCTCCTCTAGAGAGGTCCTCCAGAATTCCAAAACCACAGCAATGCTTCCTACACATTTTCCAATCAGGCTCAGGACTTGCAGTGCATTTAATGACTTCCTAGGATAGAAAGGCAATAACAATGGTGCCAACAAAAAGCTGCCAAAGGACATCTATCAGCAGGTTCCAGATCACACTGTGAAACATGTCTGTGCACTCTGTTCCTGACAGCTACCAAAACCACTGCCACAAACAACAATGCCTCTGCCCCAGACACCAGCTTCCTCATCTCACTCAGCCTTCTGAAGCTTCCTTGGCCATCTCCCTGATCATCATGTGATGCCTCTTTCCATTAGCTATGACTATCTGTCATGGTGGTCATGGAAATATCTGTGACACACAGGGTAGCAGCACTGCAATAGACTTAAAATACCTTTTTTTGACAGAGCTAAAGCACCACATGGCATCAAACAGCCCCTAAAGATCACTCTTTTCAGCCTGGAGAAGAGAAGGCTTAGGAGACCTTGTAGCAGCCTACCAGTATCTGAGGAGGGCCTACAGGAGGGCTGGGGAGGGACTGTTCACAAGGTCTTGTAATGACAGGACGAGGGAGAATGGGTTCAAATTGGCAGAGGGGAGATTTCAATGGGATGTTAGGAAGAAATTCTTCACAGTGAGGGTGGTGAGGCACTGGCACAGGTTGTCCAGGGAGGTTGTGTCTGCTCCTTCCCTGGATGTGTTCAAGGCCAGGCTCGATGAGGTCTTGAGCAGCCTGATCTAGTGGGAGGTGTCCCTGCCTGTGGCAGGGGGTTGGAACTGGATGATCTTTGAGGTCTCTTCCAACCTAAACCATTCTATGATTCTATATCAAAGGATTCTTTCCATGAGAGCAAGGTTTGTGAGAAAGCTAAAGGCCTTGAGCTCCTCCTCTAGTGAGGGGAGTTAGCTTGTTGTACCTACAGCCTTTATGTATCATCATAATACTATATCTCAGTATAAGAACATTGTTCTGTTATTGCATTTCCAGGGATTTCAACTGGCTCTGCTATGCCACCAGCAAAGAGCCAGTTGTAAGGTTGCTTGGCAAAACCCTTCTTGATCTAAGACAACTTTTTTTTAGAAAAGTCTAGCTTAATAACTTTTTTTTTTTTTTCTTCTATTTGGCATGAGCTCTACTTTCAGATACATTCTTAGATCAATTGGTGAATCAGAGAATCATTTCAGTTGGAAGAGACCTTTAAGATCATCAAGTTCTTTAAGATCATCATCAAGATGGCTTGGAGCCATCTGCCACACACACACACCGTGAGCCAAGAAGGAACTCTGCTGAAGAAAAGGAGGGGAGGCAGGACAGGCAGGAGAAGAGGACACTGCCTTACAAGCTTTGATACCAGAAAGCAGAACAGAACAATATCACATAACACCACCATGAGCACTAAACAAGTGCTATGTTTATGCATACAGGGGTAGTGATTTCATCATCTCCCCCTGGGCATCCTGTTGTGATGCCTGACCACTCTTTCAGGAAAGAAGCTTTTCCCAATATTCAACCTAAATCTCCACTGGCACAACTTCAGGCAACAGCATCCACCTCACTCCAACCTCCCTCGCAGGGAGTTTCAGAGAGCACTGAGCTCTCCCTTCAGCCTCCTCTTCTCCAGGCTAAACAACCCCAATTCCTTCAGATGTTCTTAATTTTATAGGTGAGTTTTTCCTATCTGACAAATGAAAGTTTGATGCACAATGCTGTATTCTAGAGGCGTTTTCTATATTTTCAAACACATATAGTTAAAATGAACAACATAATCCCTCCGGGAATAACAAGAAATCAAATGTGGACATGCTACATTAGCTTAATAAAATCCAGGAAAGACATTTATGAACTTTCTGGCCTCAGGGTCCCTTTAGGAACAAACACAAATGATTCTATTTTTTTTTTTTTAATTATTTTTTTTTTAACATAATTCTTCTGCACTGGCACTGTTATAGAGGAGAAAACTGCATAAAGTGCAGTATGCCCAGATGGCCAAGAAAGCCAGCAGCTTCCTGGCCTAGATCAGGAATATTGTGGCCAGCAGGACCAGGGAAGTGTTTGTCCCTCTGAACTCAGCACTGGTGAGGACAAACCTTGAGTACTGGGTTCGTATTTGGGGCCCTCACTCCAAGAAAGACATTGAGGTGCTGGAGCATGTCCAGAGAAGGGCAACGAAGTGATTGAGAGTCTAGAGAACAGGTCTGTCGAGAAGTAGTGGAGGGAACTGGGGTTGTTCAGTCTGCCAAAGAGGAGCCTTCTGGCCAGGTGGGTGTTGGTCTCCCAGGTAACAAGTGATAGGACAAGAGGAAACTACCTCAAGTTGCAAACCCAAGCCCCTGACGACAGTTAGTTACTGTCATCACTGATGCTGTGGTAGAAGGCCCAGAGTGGTGTCACTGTCATGCAGGAAGCACATTTGGGACCTCACACATCGGCATTGAAGGTAGAATGGACATTATCTTCCTCAGACGCCAGTCACTGAAGAAGAGAGTCAAGACTTTGACCGTGGTGCTCCCTCGCCTTCATACTCCATATGTTGTCCATGGGATGGAATCTCTCACTGGTTAGCTCAGGGTCACCTGCCCTGTCCCCTCCCTCCCACAGTTGCAGTCGTTTCCTTCCTCCACCACAAGGCGGCGCACAAGATGCAGCAGTGCCCTTGCCTGCACCCCAGCCCTTGTGCTAACTCTCCCCATCAGTGTTGTCACTGCCAGCAGCAGACACTTGTCTGTGCAAACCTGCCCTGAGCTGCAGAAAGAGCCTCACTGAGCATAGCCTGAGCTGGGAACACAACACTGGGCAGAATTAGTGCTAGTCTAACTCACACCAGGGCACTCTAATGCATAAGGAGGAAGCAAGAGAAGAGTTAACAGTACCACCTCTGCTGGGCAAAGAACTCACTTCTGCAAAATGCTAACAATGAGCTTCTGGTATTAGGGAAAAATAATACCATATTTAATTGGAAATTTTGGAAGTAAACCAGTCAATTTATATTTATTACAGATAATAAAGTGCATAATTAAATTACTTCCTGTAATAGATTGCAGCACCTTGACAGAGAGCTGAAATCTCAGGGCGCTGCTCGTTACTCTCATCAGCAGCATCCTGTTCTTTAGCTGTAATCTTTAGACCTTTTTAAAGCTCTTGGGGTAAATTTACAGGATAAAAGCCACGATTTCAGCCTTCAATTTCCTTGCTTGCCAAGTAACACAAGGTAAGTTTCTGAAATCATTATAAGCATTTCTGTATCTAAGCTTTTAGCTGTTTCCTGAGTCATGTTAGGCTGTGCAAACAATTAACTGTTGCAGTAGTGCAGATGGCTGGAATGTGCCTGCAACCTTCCCAACATGAAACAGAAAAACTTGCCAGTGACTATGGCCATAAAACTGTTGGTATGAAACAGGAGAGAAAGGGGCAAAACTCTTTTCAGGTTACTGAAAACAACATGGCTTGACCATAGAACCATGGAATTGTTTTGATTGGAAAAGACCTCTCAGAGCATCAAGAAGAACCATCAACCCAACACCATCATGGCCATTAAACCATATCCCAAAGTGCCAGGCCCCTCGCCAGCTTTGTTGCCCTTCTCTGGACACATTCCAGCACCTCAATATCTCTCTTGAATTCAGGGACCCAGAACTAGACACAGTACTCAAGATGTGGCCTGACCAGTACTGAGTACAGGGGTAGAACAACATCCCTGGTCCTGCTGGCCACACTGTTCCTGATCCAGGCTAGGTGCCATTGGCTCTCCTGGCCACTTGGGCACAATGCTGGCTCATGTTCACCTACTATCTACCAGCACCCCCAGGTCCCTCTCTGCCTTGCTGCTCTCTGGCTGCTCTGTCCCCTGACAGTGTCACCTGATTCTTCCCTTAAAATCAAGTCATCTTCACATCACCCAGTCTGTACCAGCAAAGCTAAGAAGCCAGGGATGACTATAGCCTAACTTACTACTACTCATTCCTGATCTATAAATATTATGTGGTTAGCAGACACTGACAAGTACATATTTTTATGTACCATAGGACCCTTTGATCCTTACTAACATCAGATCATCTCTGACAACTTTCTTAACCAAAGTAGAATTAGCTCACTGGGAGCAAAGCACCTAAAAGCCCAGCAGGAATGCTAAATGGGATGGCAGTCAATACTGCAGAGGAAAGACATCTAAAATACAACTTTTCAAAAAGTAGCTTTGAAAGTTTTTCTTCCCTTCCCTTCCCCCCCACTGCTTAGCAAATACACAGCCCTGTGAATCTCTGAAGTAATGATTACTCTGACACTGAGTGACTTGGAAAATCGACCACTCACACACATTTTGTCACAAAGGATCTAAGTCACTCCTAAAAGAAATAAAAGTCTGCCCTAGAAGCAGTCAGAAAAAATTGGGGCTCTGAACAGACAAAAGTTTGCTGTCGACACTCAGTTGTGTCTTGGTTGGCCAACAAGCTACCAAAGACATCCCATACAGAACAGCATAATTCCATGTGAATAACACATCACAACTAAACAAAAGGATCATTTCACAAAAAGCATGGACAAAGAGCAGGGGAAAATGGTTAAATACTATTAAACATTTCCCCTGAGAAGGAGGAAAGGGTTAAATACTATCAATATTTCTTTTAAGGGGTGCCTGCATCTTTGCTATCCTTCAGCAGTACAAATCTCCCCACAGAGATGAATACAGAGGGTATAAGGAGCTTTTTATTTCCCCCCCATATGTGAGTCAATGTAACTTAACAGTTGCTTCTTTATTACACCAACCATTTCTTACCCTGCAACGTTGTAGTATCTGCCATTCTGCACAAAAGTGACTCAAATCTCAGCTGCAGTGAGAAGCTAATACAATAAAGCTGGGGAGGGACTCTTTGCAAGGGTTTGTAGTGATGAGAGAGTAGATCAAAGCTTGAGAAGGGCAGATTCAGACTGGATGTTAGGAATAAATTCTTTACAGTGAAGATGGTGAGGTACTGGAATGGGTTGCTCAGGGAAGTTGTGGGTGTGCCTTCCCTGGAGGTGTTTAAGGCCACATTGGATGAGCCCTTGAGCAACCTGGTCCAGTGGAAGATGTCCCTGCCAGTGGTAGAGGGGTTGGAACTAGATGATCTCCAAGATCATAGAATAACAGAATGGTTTAGGTTGGGAGAGACCTTAAAGATCAGCCAGTTCCAACCCCCCCTGCCATAGGCAGGGACACCTCCCACTAGATCAGGTCGCTTAAGAACCTTTCTAACCCAAGCCATTCAATGAATCTGTTTAAAATATCCTCTCTCTTACTCAAGGGAAGGGTTTTCCTTTGCTAAGAAAGGCCTGAGTGGGATCCATGCAACATTCCCCCACTCTCATCTTCCCTTTCCACCTTTATCCAGCTTACATAGAGCTGAATCTCTCTGAAGTAAGTGATCTTATTCAGTATGGGTTGATGTGCTTTTGTTCCTTCAAATGGGTGTCATTTTTAATCAATGTTAAAATGAGTCTCACACACAAACTATTGAAAAATATTCTCATCTAAGAAAATGAGACCAAAACAAAGTGAAGGCAACAGTAAATCTCGGATGGATCTGGATGCTAAGTCAGACTCTTCCCAATCCAGAGGCATTTTTTGTGATGCACATAGTAACTCACACACAGAAAGATGACTGCTAATGTTCTGCCTCTTAGTGCGTAGCTCAGATCTGCTTGTGAATAATCTGAGCCTAATTGTGAAAGCTGAAACATGAATAATAGCTGCACTCTCCCATCCTGCAGTGAATAGCCTCATTTTATCACATTATTTCTTTTCTCTCTTTCAGCATATTACTGTACTAGGAGGTTATAATGGCAGCCAAATAGCTCCTATTTCTACCAGCATTGATGCTTGTTTATGACTTATTTGGGAAAGGCTGTGCACAGAGAAACTATCTACCAGTAACACTGTACTCATCTGTGTAAGGAAAAGTCTGTATGCTGTGTGCAGGAGAGGCTGAAATGCTCAGACAGGTCCAACACGAGGCACCTGCTTTGCAAGCAGCTGATAGTGCATCTTCTGTTATATTCACCACACCTTTGCCTCAATTCCAGATGGGTCTCACACATCTCTCTCTCTCTTTTCTCTCAAGCATCTGTAGAGATAACCTAGCCTAGGGTATCTAAACTGTCAGCTTCTGCTAATCCTAAATGTACTAGAGTGGTCAAAAGAGGTTGGTCAGTTTTTTTCTCACAATAGACTCACAGCGAATGCTGGGGTTGGAAAGGAGCTGCTAAAGCAGGGTCACTCACAGCACACTGCCTAGGATCACAATGGCCAGGTGGGTTTGGAATCTCTCCAGAGAGGGAGGCTCCACAACTTCTCTGCACAGCATGTTTCAGGACTCCAGCACCCTCAAAAGTAGAGAAAGTTTTCCTTCTGATCAGATGGAACTTCCTGGGTTCCAGTTTATGCTTATTGCCCCTTGTCCCATCAGTAGGCACCACTGAAAAGAGTCTGGCCCCATCCTCTAGCTTCCAACCCTTTAGCTCTTACTCAGCATTGAGAAGATCCTCTCTCAGGCTGTTCTTCTCCACGGTCCAGAGCCCCAGGATTCTTGGCTCCCCTTCTCAGAGGGGTGCTTCATTTCCCTCAGCATGTCCTCATCCGTTGAGGTTTATTTTAATCCCACATGTTCTCATGGAGCTGTGCAAATGCAGTAGCTCCATCATCTGAGGAATGTGAAGCTTTCCAATTAACTTGTTAACCATCCAAACTCCACTGTAGGCAAGTTCTTAGTGAGGCTTGAGGAGGCTTCAAGCAGAACTCTAAAGTGCCATTACTGTGCATATTTCAGCCATAGCCTCACTCTTTATATTAACTCTGAAGTACAATTACAAGTGCTCTATCAGCTTTTTAAATGGGATAAAACTATTCTCCCTGACAGGTCTTGCACTTGGGTCATAACAACACCATGCAGCACTCCAGGCTTGGGGCAGAGCAGCTGGAAAGCTGCCCAGCAGTAAAGAACCTGGAGGTACTGGTTGGCAGCTGACTGAACATGACNCAGCACTCCAGGCTTGGGGCAGAGCAGCTGGAAAGCTGCCCAGCAGCTGACTGAACATGAGCCAGCAGGGTGCTCAGATGGTCAAGAAGGCAAACAGCATCCTGGTCTGGAACAGCAAGAGTGAGGTCAGCAGGACCAGGGAATTGTCACTCTCTACTCAGCACTGGTGAGGATGCACCTCAAATTCTGGGTTGGTTATGGGCCTCTCACTTACAAGAAGGACACTGAGGGGCTGGAGTGTGTCTAGAGAAGGGCAACAAAGTGGGTAAAGGGTCTGGAGTACAGGTCTGGTGAGGAACACCTGAGGAAAGCAAGATTTATTTTACCCTGGAGAAGAGGAGGCTGTGGGGAGACCTTCTAGTTCTCTACAACTCACTTGTGGAGGCTGGAGTGAGGTGGGTGTTGGCCTCTTCTCCCTTGTATCAGGTAACTGGACAAGAGGAAATGGCCTGAAACTGTGCCAGGGGAGGTTTAGGTTAGATATTTGGAAAAAATATCTTCACTATAAGAGTGGTCAGGCACCAGAACAGGCTCCCCAGGGAAGTGGTGGAGTCACTATCCCTAGAGATGTTTAAAAACATGTGGACACAGCCCTTAAGGACAGTTTAATGGCCATGATGGTGTCAGGTTGATGGTTGGACTCAATTGTCTCGTAGATCTTTACCGACCAAAACAATTCCACGATCCTATGACTGTTTCAAGAACTGAAACTCGACACCAGAGGTAACCTCTGCCACCTTCACATGGATTAATATAAAACTGAGATCCTGGCTAAGAAGGACTGAGACCTGCCTGCCAAAAATCGCCTTGGTGCAGGCAGGATGCTGCCCCTGGCAATCGCGGTGCTGCACTAACATCTATCCATCTTCTGACTCATCCCAACACCTCCCTCTACAGGTGATATTTCTGTGAGTCCCAACCCGATTGGTGCTTCTGAACCACACACCAAACAAAACTGAAAGGAGCTTGCTGGCATTTTAGAAAGGGTGCAAGGATTTCTAGCGCACCTTATGTGTGCAGCGACGTCCCTGTGAAATCTGAAGGAGCTGCCTGCAAAAAAAAAAAAGAAAAAGAGCAGACATACTACACGCCTACAAAGCTCAATTATAAACCTGTCAGCCGCTCCGTGCTTGAGACCATTAGCTCCTGCTCAAATGCAAATCAGAATGCCAGTGTTCCGAGTGGAGCTGAAGAGCTAATTAAGCTGACTTTCCAAGGTGGCAAAGAGGTTAAGCTCGGAAGAACGCCTAAACAAATTTTCTTAACTATTTAGAGGTTAAGCTGCTTAAGAAATCTTCGAAATAAACTCTGGAGTTTTGGAGAGTACTGAATTTGTCTGCTGTGGGGAGAAAGAGCCAGAACTGCACAGGTCCCTAAGGACAGGGGAACAGTATATACAATCCTAGAATCATTTCGGTTGGAAAAGACCTTTAAGACCATCAGGTCCAGCCATCATCTCGCTCTCCCAAGGCTGGTGCTAAACCATGTCCCTCAGCACCACATCTCTGCCTCTTTGAAACACCTCCAGGGTTGAGGACTCAACCACCTCCCTGAGGAGCCTGTTCCAGTCTTTGAGAAGCCTATCAGTGCAGAATTTTCTTCTCATATCCAACCTAAACCTTCATCGGTGCAACTTGAGGCCATTTCCTCTTGTCCTATCTACTGCTAAGGAGAAGGGACCAACACCTACCTTCCTACAACCTCCTTTCAGGGAATTGTGGAGAGTTGAGAAGGCTGTGAGACTGCTGACTCCCTGCCACCAGCACAGCCACCTCCCTGCCACAATCAGCTTTTCATTAGCTTCAGAAACAATTAATTAAGCAAGCTGAGCTTTGTCTACAGAAAGTTAGCTCCTCAGCTCTCCCTGCCTGTCTGTGGCCCTTGACATCTGTCCATTTGCCTTATGTCTCCAGATGGACTTGGAACTGCTCCCTCTGCAAATGACTCCTGTCAAAAAAGTTTCACAAACTTTGAGAGAGAGTTCAGTATTTTTTTTTTTCCCCTTCTCTCCATCTAGACATGCATTAAATAAGCCAATTAGGTATTCTGAACACTTTAATTAGCAAATTAGTTATGAACTGGAAAAAAAACGGTCATGCCTTCTGTATGCACTGGGCTATGTTAAATTAACACAAACTAATGATGCTTTATTTTTATCCAATTACTTGAGCTTCACTTTCCACAGGCTTTGTTTCCTGGATTGTGGTTTGAATTAAAAGGGTGATGTTCCTCCTTTATTAAAATTACTTCTTCAATAAATCACTCTGACCTGGATGTACACTGGCATTTTTTTTTTTTCCTCCTTTTTGATGCTTCTTTTTCCCTGCCTCTTCAGAAAATCTGCTTTCTTCTTGCAGTGTCTGGGCTTTTTTTCCTACTGCTCAAGAGAGAGTAAAAGGCCTGTGCTTTTACACCAATGAGCTACTGCAAACATTTTTATTTGTATTTGCAAGAAAGCCTTCTGTAAAATACAGCTACATACCAAAAATGCTTCATTAGGGCCAGATCGTGAAAGCACAAAAGTCAACCACCAAGGTTAACTGAGCATCAGTCTCAACTGTCTTCAAAACGAAGGCACAAGCAGTCATGGACCTGAAGTGAGCTGTGCCAGAAATCAAAGCACAGTACCAAGCTATTTATTGTGTAGGTGAGGAAGAAGCAAAATTGATTATGTGGTAGGACATGAGGCAGATAAAGATATAAAGAAAATTACACGAATCCAGCAATAAAAGTTGAAATAATAGCTGCCTTTCCTTCAAGACTTTTCTTTCTAGCTCTGTAAGAACTTGTAAATGATGAGCTGAGCCTGAATTATTTATAGATTTTAAAAGGGGAAAAGAAAAACCCCAAAAAACAACAAGGCAGAGGTTGAAGCTAGTGTTGCACAGAAATTATTAGGAATAATGCCAAAAGGCCATGTTACTAATAAGATGGAAGGATTATTTCTTTCGCTCATGAATAAGTCATTCTTCTCCATTTTCTTAAAGAGAGAAGTAATTATTTAATACCTAACAACATTTCATTTGCCCTGACTCCTGATCACCTCGTTTGACCTGCTCTGTACTACACGGAATAGGTTCAGCAAGTGAACCGTGTTGGGTTCCACGATGTGTGTTTACCTTAAGCACGTATTTACAGAAGAGGCACCATTGTTGGTTTTATTTATTTACTTAAAATCTTTTTCTTATTTATAAATCCATACTCAAAAAGAGCTCTCTTATAGGCAGACATAAGCTGAGTGGATGACACCATTCTTTTTCTCGTGGTTGTTACTGTTCTTTTATGCGACTTTATCCGTCACTCTTAAGTGTTTACCTGCTTGGAAAAAAGCATTCTGTAACCTGGGCTGTGAATTTACAAATCACTGCCAGCTCTGTAATAAAACTTTCCTCTAAGAAGGTTTTAATCAAAATATAGTGAGTTATATTGGATATGGACATCCCCAGTGTGCCCAAAGGTCTTGCTGATATAAGGAGATTGAAGGACTTGATACACAGATTTGTTTCAGTTGGAAAAGACCTTTAAAATCAAGTCCAACCATTTCCTAGCTCTATTAAGTCTGATGCTAAACCATGTTCTCCAACACCACATCTCTGCTTCTCTGAAATACCTCTAGGGCTGGGGATGCAACCACCTTCTTGGGGAGCCTATTCCAACCTTTGACAACCCTTTCACTAAAGAACTTTCTTCTCATATTCAATCCAAACCTCCCTTGGTGCAACTTGAGGCCATTTCCTCTTGTCCTATCACTTGTTACTAGGGAAAAGAGACTGACTCCCAACTGCCTTTCATGGAGTTACAGAGAGTGAGAAAGTCCTCCCCCAAGCCTCCTTCTCTCCAGACTAAACAATCCCAGGAGGTAAAGTTATAATCTACAATGTGCTAATTACTGCACAGCAATAATTCCTGCCAAGTCCTATGAATAGACAACTCCAAATAGATCGCAGAACATAGGCTGACACAAACTCTCCTTTTTCACCTTATCAAAAGGAAAACTACCTGAGGACAGGCTAAGAGAGTTGGGATTGTTCAGCCTGAAGAAGAGAAGGCTCCAGGGAAGCCTCAAAAAGGAGGCTACAGGAAAGATGAGAAGGGACTCAATCTGTGGGTATGATGACAGGATGAAGGTAATGTTTTAAACTGAAAGAGAGGAGACTTAGATTAAATATTAGGAAGAAATTCTTAATCATAGTGTTGGCAGAGACCTTAAACATCATCTACTTTCAACCCCACTGCCACAGGCAGGGACACCTTCTAGTAGACCACATTGCTCAGGGCCCCTTTCAACCTGGATTTCAGTGCTTGCAGGCTTGGAGCCTCCACATCTTCTCTGAGCAACCTGGTCTAGTGGAAGTTGTCCCTACTCATGAAAGTGGGGTTGAAGACAGATGATCTTTAAGATCTCTTCAGAATCTACTGATTCTGTGAAAACCTTTTCTAGAAAAGTACTAAGAAGTAGGATTTTTAAGTACTTTCAAGTAGTGATATTGCTTATAGGACTAGAGGTTTCAGTAGCCATGCTATAATGAGCCTAGGCCAGTGGTCCCCGTTTCTTTACAGGTGAGATACTCACAAGATTATTTTTTTTTTTTTGCTGTTGGGGATGTTGCAGAACAGATCTAGTCGATGTACTGGGAATGCTTTTGGAAAGAAAACAATCATATCCCATTATAGATAAACTCTTACATCTTCCACCCAGAAGCTGTAGTTTCAAACTCAGCTGAGAAAAAAAGCACAGACTCAAGTATGCCCATGCCAACACTTAATGCTTTACAGACACATCAGTAATTCCAGTAATAAGTCAAGGTCAGCATCCTGATTAAAAAGCAACATGGAAGCCCAGACAGGTTACACAGTGATGATAAAAGGACTCTTTTCTGAACACTGACTGTCCTACAGAAACTTTCCCTTGTATTCCATTATCAGTTTCACTGGTAGCTTCAGATTTCCTCCCCACCAAATACTGGACTTGAAAGAGAGCCCTGGACATCAAAATTCTTCTTTATTCCACTGTGCAAAAGATAATTTCCATACATCCAAAGATTCATTATGACCTTCATACTTTGACTGTCTGCTGGGATTATTTCTGAAGTTCTGAGACTCCGCTCAGTTTCAAGCAGCTTCCAATTATATTATATAACATTACATTATGTTGAAATAATGTAGAATTTCTTCCCAAATTAAAATGGGATGAGGTGGATGATGGGCAGCATTAATTCTTGTACTAGTGAGAAGTGTAAGGTCCAATAGCTTGGGAACCATTAGCAGGAAGATTGATAATGCATTATATCAAATGTGTGTGAAGAATCCTTCTGATGATGTGATGCAGTCCATTGATTCTGCTGATGGCAGGTCATAAGATGTTAGACCTTATAACCTTGCCATCACATATGCAAAAGCTACTGTACATAGATTTCTAAAAAGCTCTAGAATGAGCTAATTGAAAGCTCCCCTTTCCTCTGATGCCACTTTAGCCATTACAGTGCTAGCAACTACTTTTGCAGAAGAATAGGTATAGCAGAAATGAAATGAAATCTGAAATCTTTTTAGCCGGTTTAATTACGTTTCAGTTAAAATGTGCTTCAGTCCTGTCAGCAGCTCAATGGTACATATCCCTATGCCAATGGGAATGACTCCTTTCTCAGTAATTTTGAGAAGAAGCACACCAAAAAAAAAATTTTTTTCTAAGGTAAGCCATTTTCCTAGGAAGGCTCTTCAGAGGGATCTGGAGAGGCTGGATAAGCAGAGCAACGTCCACTTCTGTGAGATTCAACAAGCCAAAGTTCTTGGTCCTGCACTCATGTTTCAACAAGGACATGCAACACTCCAGCCTTGGGGCAATGTGGCTGGAAACTGCCCAGCAGAGAAAGACCTGGGGGTGCTAATCAACAACAGACTGATTGTGAGACAGTTTCAGCCCAGGTGGGCAGGAGCAGCTTAAGGGGGAATCTTACCAATGCTTATCAATACTTAAAGGGTGGGTGGCAGGAGGATGGGGCAAGTCTCTTATCAGCGCTGCTCAGTGACAGGTAACAGGCACAAACTTGAACACAGGAAATTTCATCTAAACACGAGGAGAAGCTTCTTTACTTTGAGAGTGGTAGAGCCCCCAGAGCAGGCTGCACACAGCATCATTGGAGTTTCCATCTCCAGATGTAGTGGTTTAGCAGTTACCTGTCCCCGCGCCTTTTATAAACCCCAGCTAAGACTCAGAAAAACACTGGAAGTTAATAAATGAAGCTTTATATTTACAGCAATGCACAATATCCAAGCAAATATTTACAAGGTATAACAGATATTTACAGAGATATACAATAGAAAGGTAATAAAGAAACACCACAGCCTTCCCAGAGACCCAAATCTCCAAGAGAGAGTAACCAAACCCACCCCCTACCACCTTTCCCCCCTTCCCCAGTCTTATCTCACCACCTGTTGATGCTGCAGATAAGCTGAAGTAGATTGGCCAGGGGGGTTAGTAATAGGAAGGAGTTAGTAGTTTTACTCTGAATAAGCTACCAAGACAAAGGGAAAGGAGACCATGCAAGAGAAGCAGTTGCAGCCAGAAGCCGTCTGCTATCTGTTGTTTTCAGAATAGTTCTTAAAAAACAACTTTTTTTTTCTCTCTCAGTAAAACTCAGTGAAGTGCCACACTGTGTTTACCTCTCTCAGCCAATAGTCTAATTTCTCACTCAAATCCTCCAATTAGCTCAAACCAACACACCAGAATAATTCAAAACCCACCTGGATGCCATCCTGCACAACCTGCTCTGGGTGACTCTGCTCTGGCAGGGAGTTTGGACTGGATGATCTCCAGAGGTCATTTCCAACTCTTAAGATTCTGTGATTCCATGACATGCATCCTTCTAATTACAACATTAACAGCAGGAAACTGAATCAGAACAACTGCAGCCATGACTGTAACCCTCTTAATAACATGATGTGACCATTCAGTAAATCAGTGTCTTAATCAGTAAACTAAAACACGCTGGCTATTCTGCCAAGTGTTTTGCCAGCCCAGAGATAAGTGCCACGAAAATGGCACAGAAAAAAAAAAAAAGTAATTGCATTGGAGACTATAATTTTCAAATGTGCATTTCCTTCATTTTCAAGGGTCTGGGGCTCGAGGAAGGAGTGTGCTTTCCTTTTAATGACTTGAGCACAGTGTGGTTTAAATAGTACATTTGATTTGGGAGCCTATTAGCTGATAATGACTCTTTGGAGGGGGAAAGAAAAAAAAAATAAAAAAAAAAAGATTGGATACCCATATTACTGGTTTGATTAGCAAATCTGTAATTCCATGATGTAAAACAGCTCAGCACTAAAACTGAGCTATTTTCCATCATTTGCAGAAGCATGAACACAGCAAAGGCTGAGGTCTCATGTTAAGCACATTGCTGGATGAGACCTTGAGCAACCTGTTCTAGTGGGAGGTGTCCCTGCCTATAGCACAAGGGGGTTGGAGCTGGATGACTTTTGAGGTCACTTCCAACCTAAACCATTCTATGATTCGATAGTACTAGAGTAAGAAAAGTAAAATTGGAAGATAGAGGTAAGGTGCTGATCTGCTTGAAAGCAGCTCCATGGAGACAGATCTTGAGAGTCCTGGTGGACAGTCAAGTTATCCACAGGACAGCAATGTGCCCTTGTGGCCAAGAGGCAAGTGGTGCAGTAAGAAGAGTGTGGCCAGTAGGGCACACTCTACTCTGTCTTGATGAGACCAGATCTGGAATACTGTGTTCAGTTCTGGGCTCCCCTGTTCAAGAGGGATGGAGATATACTAGAGTGCCCAACTGAGGCTACAGGGATGACAAAGGGACTGGAACAGCTGTCTGATGAGGAAAGGCTGGGGCTCTTTAGCCTGGAGAAGAGAAGGCTGAGAGGAAATCTTTTAAATGTTTATAAACATCTGAAGGGCAGGTGCCAAGAAGAAGGTGCCAGACTTTTCAGTGGTGTCCTGTGATAGGACAAGTGGTGATGGATTAACACAGGAAGTTTCACCTCAATGTGAGAAAAAACTTCTTTAGTCGTGAAGGAGGCTGCCCAGAGTGGTTGTGGAGTCTCCTTCTCTTTCAAGGCCTGTCTGAATGCACTCCTGTGTGACCTGGCCTATGTGATCCTGCTTTGGCAAGGGGGTTGGAGTCAATCTCTAGAGGTCTCTTCCAAACCCTAGCTTTCTGTGATTCTATGCTTTTGAGAAGTATGCATGCTTGGCTTCATAAGTCTTAAGAGATGGATAACAACAGTCTAAAGAAGTTGCTACTTAAGCAAAGAGATGCAACTAAATTTCTACTGACCTTATGTTTGAGGAAATGAAGCAAATGTTTGATTAATGACAGCACTGTAGATCCATACTGCTAAAAAAAACATCATTAAAAGAAACAGCACTGCAGTGATTAGAAGGGTATGGAAGGGGAGGGCAAACATAATTAAAGGGAAAAAAATTAAATTCCAAATGTCTGATTTGCATTTCACTTACAACAGAGTAAGTAGCCCAGTAAACTAAAAGGAGATATCATCATCTAAAATCATTCTGAAGATCCATGCTGATGCAAAGCTCTAGCAAAGTGATTATAGTGCCTTTTTCTTTTCTGTTTTAGAACAGAGAATAGAATGCAAAGGAACACAACTCTAAGCAGATACAGCAGAAGTCAACCTAAATGATGAGCAGTGTCTTAGGACTGAACTGCTCCTTAACTTCTTCCATCTGGACATTGAGTAGTCCAACACACAAAATTAAGGGACCCAACTGCCTATCAATCATAGAATCACAGAACTGTTGAGGTTGGAGGAGAAATTTGAGATCATCAATTCCAGCTACTTGCCTAGAGCTTGCAATCCTACCAAAAGTGCTAAACCACTACCACTAAACCACATCCCTCAACACAACATATATTTTAAATACCTCCAGGGATGGTGAGTCCACTGCTTCCCTGGGCAGCCTGTTCCAGTACCTGAGAACCCTTTCTGTGAAGATTTTTTTTTCCTAATATCCAACCTGAACTTCCCCTGGTACAACCTAAGCCCATTTCCTTGTGTCCTGTCACTTGCTGCATGTGCGACAAGACTAATCACCACCTCACTCCAACCTTCTCTGAGGGAGTTGTACAGAGCACAGAGGTTTCCACTTCACCTCCTCTTCTCAAGAGGAACAACCCCAGCTCCCTCACCTGTCCCTCCTAACACTTGTGTTCAAGGTCCTTCACCATCTTTGCTGGTTTTCTCGGTACCCACGTTCAGACATGGAACAGGAAGAATGAGAATTACCATAAGGTGTAACAGAGTGAAGGCAAGACTGAAGTAAAATCTCCAAAGCAGCAGAAAATGACATCTACTTTCATTCAGAAGCCTTCTAAATTGCTGGAGCAATAAACAATATTAGTTGCAATTCTGGAGACCTAAAGCCAGAGACACTGCCAGTGCTGCTGACAGGCCAGAGGCTTTCCATCACCACTGCAGGGCTACAGGACTGGAGCTTGCCAGGCATATTTTCTCTAAGCCAATCTTCATCTGCTTGTTTAGCTCCTTTAGTTGCAGTAGCAATTCTCTAAAGATCAGGGGTTTAGCTGAGCTTTGTGACTGCACAGGCCAGTGGCCACTGTGACAACAATGGAGCAGGAAACACAATGCATCAGTGCAATTAAGCCAACCTTCTGTGAGCCTGGTGTTTAGCCATTACAGATCCGCAGGGTTTACAACAAGGTACTACAGCCAATCACTTTTCTTTACCTCTATAGTGAATGTATTTAGACTCACAGCATTGCTTCAGCTGGAAAAAAACCCTCCGAGATCATCAAAAGTCTGACCATCAAACTAACACCACCATGGCCATTAAACTATGTCCCCAAGAGCCATGTCTATAGTTTTGGGGTTTTTTTTTAACACCTCCAGGAATGATGATGACTACATCACCTCCCTGGGCAGCCTGCCTGTTCTGTCAATAAATGAATTTCTCCTAATATCCAATCTAAACATCCGATGGTACAACTTAAGACCATTTCCTCCCATCCCATCAGTAGTCATTAGGGAGAAGATGCTGACCCTCACCTCACTAAAACATCCTTTCAGGAAGCTGTAGAGTAAGAAGGTCTCCTCCTCAACCTAAGTTCATTAAGTCAATTCATTACACCCTTAACATGTTTTTTTGGGGGAGAATGGTAATATTTCATTATTGAGTCACAAAAATCTGTGAGACTTTTTGGCTATTTAGACTAATACTATTTAGGGGAAAAAAAAATTAAAATCAACGGTATTTAGAGTGCTAACTTTCCATTAATCAAAAGTTTCATCTTTCAGTCTATCATCCCTGTGACTGGTATCAAAATGGTATCTGTGCAGACATCTAGAAACAGCAAGAAAAGCTACAGCACTTCCTGGGAGGGAAGGTAGAGGCTTGTGCTCAGGCTGTGAAATAAATTAGCCTAGCCCTAAGGATATAATTAGACCAGGTAGACCATCAAGCCTACCCATCTGCTCTTCCAAGCACCAAAAAGGAGGTGGCTTTGCTACTTCTGAACACCACTTCGGCGAGTTACAGAAATACATGCAAAAGGCAAAGCTCCTGTGGTGCTAGAAAGAAAAGAAATGACAGCAGTCACTGCTAAGGTGGGAAACCAGTCAGATCAACAAAGCACATCAACGCTGCCTGGCTTTGCTCTGGCAACTATGACCTTGCAGTTGTGCAGTTACCTCATCAACACAGGTATGCCCTCTTAAAATGAAGTTAATTACACAACTGTACCAAATGACTCCATCAGTGCTGGGCGTTTGGCCCATGCTGCTGCCAGTTGTTATTAGCAGCCTGTTTCTCCCCGTGGTGCCATGGAGAGCAATTACTGTCACCTACAACGAGAATGGGAGAAATTCACTCCCCTTACAAAACCACCCTGTCAGGCAGCTAAATCTTTGTTCAAACAAATATAAGTGTAGTGGGTTTGCAGTGACCTGCCCCCCCCACCTTTTGAAACCCCGGCTAAAACTCAGAAAAACACACTGGAAGTTAATAAATGAAGCTTTATATTTACAGCAATGCAAATATACAAGCAAATAATTACAAGATATAACAGATAACAGACATTTACAGAAATATACAGTAAAAAAGAAATACAGACACCACACCCCTCCTGGAGACCAAAATCCCCAAGAGAGGGAAACCAAACCCCCCACCACCACCTTTCCCTCCTTCCCCCAGCTTTATCTCACCGCTTGATGATGCTGCAGATAAGCTGAAGATCGGTCAGAAAGATTAGTGGCAGGAAGGAATGAATGGTTTTAGTGATTTTACTCTGAATTAGTTCAAAGGCAGAGAGACAAAGGAAATAAGCTGCTGAAGCCTGCATGGACCCAGAGCCGACTGAACTGTGCAAGCACACTGCCTTATCTGGATGTTTTGGGAACATTCTCAAAACAATCCTCTTTCTTCTCTCTCAGTCAAAACTGGGTGAAGTGACACAGTGTTTAATTTCTCACTCTCAGGCAACAGTCTAANTTTTAAAGAGATGTTTTTTTTTTTTTTTTTTTTTTTTTTTTTTTTTTTTTCCCCCCCCCACTTGAAATAATCTGAACAGGTGAAGAATGTCCCTTACCTCCTCTCTTGTTTAACTTGGCATACCCTGGCACATAGCTGCTTGCCATGGATGATGAACTGCTGAAGGAAGAGTGGGGTAACGCTGAGATCAGGGGTTCATCACACTTTTCTGAAACACAAGAAAACAGAAACACTTCACTACGTATGAATAGTTAACAGAATAAATAGCACAGGCCCTTCAGTTTTGTTCCAGGTAGTAACAGAATCCCAGCATGGTAGGAGCTGGAAAGGGTTCCTTGGAAATCATCCATGACCAACCCCTGTGTTAATGCAGGGTCACACACAACAGTTTGCCCAGGATCAATGTCCAGGTGGGTCTGGAATCTCTCCAGAGAAGGAGATTCCAGAATCTCTCTGCACAGCCTGCTCCAGGGCTCCAGCACTCTCACAGCAAAGTTTCTCCTGTCTGGAATCTCTCCAGAGAAGGAGACTCCAGAATATCTCTGGACAGCCTGCTCCAAGGCTCCAGCACTCTCACAGCAAAGTTTCTCCTGTCTGGAATCTCTCCAGAGAAGGAGACTCCAGAATATCTCTGGACAGCCTGCTCCAAGGCTCCAGCACTCTCACAGCAAAGTTTCTCCTGTCTGGAATGTCTCTAGAGGAGGAGACTCCAAAATCTCTCTGGGTAGCCTGCTCCAAGGCTCCAGCACTCTCACAGCAAAGTTTCTCCTGTCTGGAATCTCTCTAGAGAAGAAGACTCCAAAATCTTTCTGGGTAGCCTGTTCCAGGGCTCCAGCACTTTCACAGCAAAGTTTCCCCTGTCTGGAATCTCTCCAGAGAAGGAGACTTCAGAATCTTTCTGGGCAGCCTTCTCCAGGGCTCCAGCACTCTCACAGCAAAGTTTCTCCTTATGTTTAAGTGAAAGTGAGGAATAACACAGCCTTGCTTTTTCCCTGGAGGTGTTGGCTACGACACAACATTGCAATTACAACAAAGGCATACAAAAAAAACCAACCCAAACCAAAACCAGCAATGCAAACAAACCACTCTAAAAACCACAAGAAAACCCACAAAGAAATACAGACACACAACACCACATGAGTTGGGCTCCCCAGTTCAAGACATACTAGAGTGTCCAACAGAGGCTATGAGGATGATGGACTAGAACATCTGTTTGATGAGGAAAAGCTGAGAAACCTGAGGCTGTTTAGTCTGGGGCAGAGAAGGCTGAGAGGAGAGCTGATTAATGTTGATCAATATCTGAAAGGTAGGTGTCAAGAAGGTGCCAGTCTTTATTCAGTGGTGTCCTGTGATAGGACAAGAGGCAATGGATACAAACTGGAACATGGCAAGTTCCACCTCAACACAAGAAAAAACTTTGTTCCTGTAAATGTGATGGAGCACAGGAAGGAGTTGCCCAGAGAGGTGGTGAAATCCCCTTCTCTGGACACTTTCAAGACCATTGTAAATGTGTTCCTCTGTGACCTGTCCTATGTGATCCTGCTTTGGCAGGCGGGTTGGATTCAAAGATCTCCAGGGGTCCCTTCCAACCCCCTACAAGACATCATCCAAGGACAAAAATGAAGCAAGTCTGCCTACAGGCCAGCACTATCCTTAGGGATATCACAAAGGGAAAAGGAGAATGCCTTGGCATATTTGGAATGGGTTTGGCCACATGAAAAATGCAGTGCTAAAGAAAAGTATTATCACGAAAGCTTCCTAAGCAGATAAGATGTAAACTTTCAGTTCTGTAACTGAAGCACTGATAACCTGACATTTAAAAGAGAAAGCAAATTAGGCTATGTTAGGAAAGGGCCTACGAATTATCATATATTACAGATTTAGTGGGGGGAAAAAAATAGCAAAGCAATATTATTATTATTATTTTTTTTAATACTAATCTCTATAATCCATTTCAGCACTTCACTTCTATCGCACTCAGTACAAAGAAGATTAATTTGGTATTAGCATCTAAGATGGAAAAAGTCAAAATCTGAATCTTTGCCTTTCTGATGGAAAGTTTAAAACAAATCTCCTGCTGTTTTATGAAGTCATGTCAACTGGAGGGAAGAGAACTTGGTTTTGGTTGCTTAAATACTTCGGCAGCTACTGGATGCCCTTTGGTCTGGTTTGCTCAGTTATTTCAACAGATGGGTGAAATATGCAGGTTAAATTACCCATTTCCACTCCAAGTAAATCAGGGAATTGTTTTGGTTGGACCTTTAAGATCATCGAGTCCACTCATTACCTAATTCTGCTAAGTCTGGTGCTAAACCATGGCTCTCAGCACCACAGACTCTACCACCACAGAAAAAACCACAACTGGCACAGCCAGCTTGACTCATCTTTTTTAAACAGACACACTGGCTCTGCTGTGAAAGGAAACCCTCTCCATTTCTGTATCCACAAGGCCTTAGACCACCCCTGACATCTTTAATGTTCAGCCAAACCACATGGTTTGGGTACCATTAGAAAGGGCTGATTTGGTTGGACTGGATCAAAGATGGAGAATGAATTAATCCTAACCTCTAAAAATTAACTTTAAGGGAGTGAATCAAGTCTTTATATTATAAACTGAAAGAAGGCTGAAGTGAGGTGGAGGTTGCCCTCTTCTCTCTAGAAACTATTGATAAGATGAGAAGAAATTACCTGGAGCTGAACCAGAGGAGGTTTAGACTGCATATTAGGAGCAATTTATTTCCTGAAAGAGTGGTCAGGCATTGGGACAGGCTGCCCAGGGAGGTGGTGGAGGAACCATTGGAGGTATTAAATAAAATTGTGGATGTGGCACTTCAGGACACATTTTAGTGGTCCTGGAGATGTTGGATTGGTGGTTAGACTTGATGGTCTTAGGGGTCTTATCCAACCTTAACAATTCTGTTATTCTATGATGCAGGTCTCCTAGAATCTCCAGTATCATGTAATGAAAAATAAAATTACTTTGCTGGCAGCGGAAACTGGTGCATGGAAATACCCAAGAACATCCATTCGTGAATCAGGTCTTTGACATTTAACAAAATAAATCAGTTTCCTTTGCAAATCTCACATAGTTAAAGGGAGAAAACAAAATTCATACCAGCACAATAGCACAGGCAAGAGTAAAGGGCAATTCCTTTGCACTGAATTAAAGGACAATTCCAGTGCCTTTAAAGTTCACACTACTCAATGATGGAATTCTGACAAGGGGAGATAAATGGGTTTAAGCACTACTGTTTATATCACAAAACAGAAGGATCGATTCCCCTCCTCCATCCTCCCCCTCATTTGGCTGCAGCCACAAAGCACATTTGGTGCAAAGCCTGCAGCCAGAGGGGCCTTCTGCTCGAGCCACCCCAGCCAAGCAGCAGGCTGGGCTTGCACAGGACCTCTCCCTGGAAGCATGGGTGCAAATGCCAACGTTTTACAGTCCTGGGTGCCAGGCTGCCGTTCTTTCAACCCAAGCAGTCCAAGCTTTGAGATTAGGAACAGAAGTAAGCGGCAGGCTAAAGTACTTATTACACGTTTCCCCCTAAATATTATCATCACAGAAGGACAAAGTTCCCTGGCAAAGTTCTCAAATATTTCTTTATAATGCAATTTTGGTAATGCATTAAGACAGGTTTTCAACTTGTAGACAGCAAACTGCTCCCTCTGCCACTTCATTATTCACAGAATCACAGAATCATCTTGGTTGGAAGAGACCTTTAAGATCATCAAGTCCAACTGCTAACCCACCAGTAGTGCTGGCTGCTACCTAGCGAGAGATGTGAGGCAATTTGCCATTAATTCTGCTCTCTAGGTCAAAATGAAATGAAACATTTATAAGCAGAAAGGCCTCTAATCAAAAAATATGTTCAAAACCTACAACAAAAACATATTTATAGCATTTTCCCATGATTATCTTATACATTATTTAGTGCTAAGGGGAAAAAAAATAGAATCTCATTATTAATGAGAGCTGAAGTTGAACACACTTTTATTCAGTTGTCTGGGTTTGGAATTTTGTTTTGGTTTGGATTTAAAAAATATTATTATTATTATTATTATTAATATTAATATTAATATCAATATTGTTAATATTATTATATGTTTCACAGCAAATTGTTAGGTTTACACAATTTTCTCCCACTCATTGTTTCATAGTGGGGGG
>VWZI01017165.1:364339-382818 GCA_013396835.1 Psilopogon haemacephalus | reverse complement strand
AGGAAAGGAAAGGAAAGGAAAGGAAAGGAAAGGAAAGGAAAGGAAAGGAAAGGAAAGGAAAGGAAAGGAAAGGAAAGGAAAGGAAAGGAAAGGAAAGGGAGAAGAAAAGAAAAAAAGCAAAGAGGAAAAAAAGGCAGGCAAAAAAATTAATAATGAAAACTAAATACTTCTAAATTATTTTCATTTTATTCTCAGGATTAATTTCATTAAATCACCCTTAATTTAATTTACAAAGTTAACTTTCATGTTCAATGCAGTTTGCCAGGATAGTAAGTTGAATGTGTGAAGAATTAATTTTTTTCTCTTCTAAATGAATGAACAAGATTGGAGGAAGATAAAATGAATGACTAAGTGACTGCAGTTAACCAAAAAAGTTCCATTTTGCTCCCTTATGGAGGATGATGGAATATCATTTTATTGAACTCCATTATCCTAATGAGAAGATATTCCATGCTTGATCTTAGCCAAAAGGCTGGAGAAGATCTTTTAATGACTTACTGCTTCTGCTTAATAGGGAGATTTCATAATTACTGCAGCTACAGCTGTTTGATTAATGAGCTTTCCCTGGCATCCATGCATCTTCTTTCGGCTTGGCTGACAAGATGCACTGCAAGCACATGGACATACACACAGGTGCTCTGCAACCTGCTTATGTGCACAAGAAAAACGTCATTGAGAGGTAAAATGAGGAGGACCACAAATAGGACTGCGTTATTCTGAGTTTCATCATTAGAAGTAAAACATTCCATTTTTTTTCCCCTCCATTTCTGCTCTTTAGCAGAAAATCAACTTTGCACCGGATGCTTAAGTAAAGCTTGCAGAGAATTTCATGGCCTGTGTTATTATGATTTGCAATTAAAGAGGGGCAGAAAAAATAACATATATTTAAAAAGGGAACACTAATCTTGTGGCATGAAATTTAACAAGGCCAAGTGTAAGGTCCTGCACCTGGGTCGCTGCAATCCCAAGCACAAATACAGGCTGTCCTGTCATTACAAGACCTTGTGAATAGTCCTTCCCCAGCCTTCCTGTAGGCCCCCTTCAGATACTGGAAGGCTACTCTAAGGTCTCCTAGCAGCCTTCTCTTCTCCAGGCTGCAGAGCCCCAACTCTCTCAGCCTGTCCTCATAGCAGAGCTGCTCCAGCCCTCTGAGCATCTTTGTGGCTTCCTCTGGACTCTATCCAACAGTTCCATGTCCATCTTGTGGTGGGGTTTCAAATCATTTGGATAGGAAATACACTGCATAGGCAAGAAGAAGATCCCCTGGCTGCCCACCGTTTAACCTGAGAGAACGTGAGCCTGGGATTTCAATTTCAGCAAGGTGAATCACTCTCCCCTAATCAATTTCCTTTGGTGTCCAAATGCGATACTGACAAGGGACAGATTTCACGGAGCATCTCGCATGGGAATTTCAAGTAACAATATGCAAAATAAGAAACAGCCAAACTTTCATGCTTCTGTTTTACAAAGAGAAAATGTTTTGTCTCACAACACACACCACCTGCTCAGCGACTGTGTAAGGAAAACACTTGGAGACATTTCCCTGTTGTAGAAAGGCCAGGTGGGTTGCTGTCAGCTCCCAGACTGAGTTTATGAATGGGAATGCTCTCTGGAACAGAGCTCTCTCTGCAGCCTCACAGAATGACAGATTGATTTCAGACTGCCATACCAAAGCATCATAACTGACTTCAGGGAGGGACAGCAGTTTATCTACAGAAGTGTAATGAGAACAGATTTCAGCCTACAGCCAACATTACAGTTTTCAGTCATGATTATGGAGTAATTAGTTTGTTCTCCTGTTTTTCTGATCAGTCCTTAGGATAGTTTGTTACATTCCCCTGTGGATACATGGGAAAGAATCAGAGAATCATCTAAGTTGGAAAAGAGCTTTAAGATCGAGTACAACCATAAACCCAGAACTGTGGTACAGTTTTGGAGCCCCCAACACTAGAAGGACATGGAACTGTTGGAGCAAGTCTAGAAGAGGCCATGAAGATGCTCAGAGTGCTGCAGCAGCTCTGCTATGAGGACAGGCTACCAGAGTTTGGGCTCTGCAGCCTGGAGAAGAGAAGGCTTCCAAGAGACCTTGGAGTGGCCTTCCAGTATCTGAAGGGGGCTACAGGAGAGCTGGGGAAGGACTACTTACAAGGTCTTGTAATGACAGGGTGAGGAGGAATGGGTTTAAACTGGCAGAAGGGAGATTGAAACTGGATGTTAGCAGGAAGTCCTTTCCAGTAAGGGTGGTGAGACACTTGAACAGGTTGCCCAGGGAAGTTGTGGATCATAGAATCACAGAATGTGACTGGAGATCATGTTCTGTGATTCTGTGATCCATAACCTCCCTGGAGGTGTTCAAGGCCAGGATGGATGAGGCCTTGAGTGACCTGTTCTAGTGGGAGGTCCACAAAACCAAACAATGCACTGGCGATGAAGCATGGGATGCAAAATGCAACCAGGTTAATTTGTTGTTCATTTAAATAAGACATTCAAAATTATGTTTGTTGTAAACTTGATCCTGGAAAGGTGGGCTCAAAAGTTTAAAATTCTGAGTGAAGTAGTTCTGAAGGTAGTAGTAAAATAAGTAGTAAAATGCAAAGAGGTTAATTTGTTGTTCATTTAAATTAGATGTTCAAAGCGATGTTTGTTGTAAACTCGATCCTGGAAAGTTGGGCTGAAAAGTTTAAAATTCTGAGTGGAGTAGTTCTGAGGGTAGTAGTAAAATAATCATCAGATGTGGGTCAGATGGGAGCAGAAGTGTCGGGGAAAGAAAGGAGTGGGCTTGGGGAGTGTAACAGTAATAAAATCAAAATAAAAATCAATGAGATATGAAGCCAAGCTAGACTGGAAAGCAAAGACCAAAAAAAACCTGATTAAGGAGTGAAACGAAGTAGAGATATTTTAGTGAAAGGAACTCACATGGGATATGAATCAACAAAACAGAACCTCAGTGGAAATAAGTTACAGTCATGAGAGAAAATGACTTAATAAATGTAGTTTGATAGGTCCATAAATCTCTGAGCTCTACGAGAGCTAGTATTTATTTTTATTTATTTAAGGAAAACAAATGTTTGGTTTGATTTGATGGAATCAATACGAGCCTTTCAGAAAGTGAGAGGCCACTGAGGCTGTTAATAGTAAGAGCTAAGAATTGCCCAGCGAACATCACCAATTGTCCCAACCTCAAAAGCGTCAACCTGCCAAAATCTGGGTAATTTTAATAACATTTTGAGCAGCGAGTCACATCGAGAGAGACAGAAACTTGGACCGTGCAACTCTTTCAATGAAAGGAGCCACAACCCAGTCAGGAATACAATGATTTCTGCAAAATCAGACAGAGCCAAGCAACAAGAAATCCCACAAAGATGAGCACATCTACATCAAACCACTTTGAAGTCAGCAGATTCTGGTTTGCCTCTACACTGCCCACAAAAAAATGCTCTATGAAACAGAAATACTCTCAGTGAAAGCTCAGGCACCTTTAATAGGTAATGGATGTTGGAGAACATCTAAAACATCTCCTCCTCCCCCTCCCACTTCTATTTTCTTTCTCCCTAGCCTGACTTTTGGATTTTAAAAGGCATCTTTGTTCTTTCTGGATCTTTCCCTTCCGATGCAATTACTGATTGTCTGGTTTATTGTTGTTCACCTCTGAGTATAATTGGGTTAATTTATTTTAAGAAACAAAGAAAATCATAACCAGCAAAAATGCAAGAACTTAACTGGGGTAGAAGTCCTTAACTAGCTGCTTAATGAAAGAGCTGCTTGGAACTTGTTATCCATAATTCAGCAGGGGGAAAGGGAAAAAAAAAAAAGTTAGGATGTTTTTGAAGAAACCATTTAAATATTTAAATAAGCCTTTCATTATTTCTGTATCTACCCTGCCTAGCGACAACAAGCATCATTTTCAAGTGTCAGAGGCCAGAAGTTGGGTGAGTACAACTCTTTTGTACCTGCACACCAAGTGGGAGGTACAAAAGAGGCTCCTTAGAATATTTTTGCTTTGCAGTATTACCAAGACTGCTTCAAGGCAGACATCTCGGGTCTTCTTGAATCATCAAGGCTATACAGGGGTGCTGGGCAACTGCATATCTTCTAAAATCATAAAGGTGCCTAAACACAGGGCACCTAAAACTGCCCTGTCTTCTAGTACCCTCACACTACCAACACCTGTAGTCATCAATCAACAATGAGCGTTGGCAGAACAAGCACAGCTCCACTTATTTTCCCAAGAAAGATACTCATGGTGCAGTGTGGTGGGTTAGGAACTTCCCCACACACACTATTTTAATTTACCAGGTCAGACATCTTGGAAGTAGGAGGAAGATATATTTACACCAGAGCAAAACTCACACGCATATAGGCACAATATTTACAAGTATTTGCTACTGTATACAAATCAGAAACAATACAGAAATCCAAACTCCCTCCCAGACAAAGAAACTGCTCATAAGGAGCTGGAAGCTACCCTCTCTTTCTTCCTCTCTGCTGTAAATAAAGCTTCATCTTACTTCCAAGCTGTCTGACCTAGTCTGGTAAATTCTATATATAGTGTCTGTGGAAAAGTTCCTAACCCACCACAAAGAGAAAAAAAAAATGGTAGGTAAAGCCATTGGTTCTGGCCTCAATAGATTAATTCAAATTGGTGGAGGAGAGATATGAATGGGATGTTAGGAGGAAGTTCTTCACAGTAAGGGTGGCGAGGCACTGGAACAGGTTGTCCAGGGAGGTTGTGGCTGCTCCCTTGATGTATTCAAGGCCAGGCTAGATGAGGTCTTGAGCGACCTGATCTAGTGGGAGGTGTCCCTGCCTATGGCACACGGGGGTTGGAACTGGATGATCTTTGAGGTCTCTTCCAACCTAGACCATTCTATGATTCTATGATTTCTGTTAGTACATGACTACAGCTTTCAGAGTTGCTACTTTGCATATATGCAAATACTAAACTAATTGGAAGGACAGAATTGTTTTTATTAGAAAATATCTTAAGGTCATAGAGTCCAATCATTATCCACCAAGTCTGTGGCTAAACCATGTCCCTCAGCACCACATCTCTGCCTCTTTGAAACAGCTCCAGGGATGGGATTCAACCACATGCCTGGGGGAGCCTGTTCCAGTATTTAAGAAGCCTTTTCACTGCTGTAAGCTGAAGTGCAACTTGTCCTATCACTTGTGCTCTAGGGAGATCAACACCCACCTAGCTCCAGCCTCCCTTGGGGGAGTTGTACAGAGTGAGAAGGTCACCCCTTAGCCTCCTTTTCTTCAGAATAAAGAACCCCATTTCACAGGCTCACAGGATGTCAGGGGTTGGGAGGGACCCAAGGAGCTTATCAAGTCCAACACCCCTGCCAGAGCAGGACCAATACAATCCAGCTCAAATCACAGACAAACACATCCAGACAGGCCTTGAAAGGCTCCAGAGAAGGAGACTCCACAATCTCTCTGGGCAGCCTGTGCCAGTGCTCTGGGACCCTTCCAGTCATGAAGTTTACCCTTGTGTTCAGGTGGAACCTCTTGTGTTTCAACTTACACCCACTGCTCCTTGTCCTATCACAGGCATCAAGTGAGCAGAGCCTGTCCCCCCACTCCTGACCAGCCCTCAGATATTTATAAACATTTATTAAATCCCCCCTCAGTCTTCGCTCCTCCATCAGCTGCTCCTCACCAGACCTGTTCTCCAGATCCTTCACCAGTTTTGTTGCCCTCCTCTGGGCTCACTTCAGCACCTCTAGGTCCATCATGTAGACAGCATCCCAAAACTGAATCTGATATTCATGGTGTGGTCTCACCACTGCCCAGTACAGGAGAAAAACACTAGTTAAGAGGAATTCACCGTGTAAATCTTACTGTATCAGCAAGAAGTTTCATCCTTGCAGTGGCAGTGAAATTTCCTGACATGAGCTATTTCTCCATAGTATTCAGAGATTATGGCAAAAGCAAACAAATTACCTGGGGGTTTGTTTGAGGAGCTACAAATGATATGTTTCAAAATTGCTTTAAATAAGACTGAAAAGGGAAGAAAAGCAACGGTGGAAGCAGGACAGAGAGATCCCTTCATTAGCAAGGTTTGTGTGAGCAAAATGATGTCTTTTCACATTGTCTGAAGAGATTTTACACGTTAATGGTTGTAAAGGCAAGTATGGAAAAAGGCCTCTGGAATAAAAGCCCTCAGGCTTTTCATCAGAGTCACTGATGTCCCAGCCCACTACCTGTATTTATCATCAACCAAGGTGTGCAGGCTGCCATTTGCCCCGTGCAGAAACCAAAGACTTTAATTAAAAATCAGAAATCTGCCATGCAAAGCAGCCAATTCCATCTCCTTCACCTTCAGCTATGTCAGTGATAACATGCAGGGGTTTAATCACTGCATGCACAGAAGGATGCGCTAATTCCACTTTTGTCCTGTAAACAAGCCTGCAAAGGAGGGGAGGAACCAAGGCTGAACGGCAAAGTGCTACAAACAAAGCCCTTAGGAAGGCAAAAGGGATTATAATTGGGTGTTATTTTAAGTATAATTACAGTCCAAAACAACAACTGCATGTTCTTCTTTATAAGGAAAGTGCTATCCCTTGTCTGATAATTTCTGCTAGCATTGCGATCCAGAGCAGTGGAGCACGACTAGGATGAACCTTTAATTCATGCAGTAGGTAGCAGAAACATTACCAGAGCCCAAATTTAATAAGTTTAATAGGGTTCTTTCTTCTAAACCGAGTTTAAACACGTAAATATTCCCTAGAAGGAAAAGGCAGCGCACCAGCTAATGTGCTTAAAACCAAAGCAGGTGACTCCAAAATTGTACCGACTCATAGCACAGTTTGAGCCAGAAGAGACCTTGAACTCAAGGCACCACGGATATCAATAGTGTACTCTGAGCCCAAAAAAGCCACAGGTGCCAGCAGAATATGAAGCAGATTCAGAGATTCATAGAATGGTCTGGGTTGGAGGGGATCTTGAAGAACATCTAGTTCCAACCCCTGTGCCATGGGCAGGGACACTTTCCACCACAACAGGTTGCTCAAGGGCTCATCCAACCTGGCCTTGAACACGTCCAGGGAGAGGCCATCCACGACCTCCCTGGGCAACCTGTGCCAGTATCTCACCACTCTGACTGGAAAGAATTTCTTCCTAAGCACTTGCTTCAGATTTCAGAATTTTCTGTTCTTAATGGGATATATCTAATCCCATTAGATATATCCCACCCAGCTCACTGTTTCAAAACTCTGGTGATGAAAAATGCCTTTTCCAGATTCAGACAACTGTGTACAATTCAGCAGAGGAAGAACACCCACATTTCAATCCCACTGTACCAATCCTGCAACCAATCCTCAGAGGATAGTTCTGTTTATTGGAGGCATAGAGGAAGCAGAGTACGTGGGCTAATTTCAGTCGCAGTCCAAAATAAGACATCCTTCAGAAACACTAAATTTGCTTGTTCTAAGAAGTTTCCAAAGCACCAGAATGAACACATCAGAAACTCTTTACGAGAGTTGATTTAAATTAAAACTATGCGCTGATTTGGCACACCACTGCCTTTTATAAATGTGGTGCCTGTTGATAACAAACCTGCATTTCTGAGGCTGTTCTCATCCAGAGATCCCAGTCACTACCAAATGATCATGCATGTTATTTATACATAAGCAACATCGTGGTCCCCAGTGAAGCAGAGCCAGAAGTGGTGGGAGACAGAGCTGCTCAGCAGAGCACAGCACCACTACACGTTAGGAGTGCGAGGGAGGAGGAATATTAAGTTCCCTTACTTTGGATCATAAATAACTTGGGGGGGCTTGGAGGGGAAAGCCTATCAGATAGATTCAGTGTTTGCAAAAAGTTTACATAGCATTGATAGAGCACTTCATTATCACCACATAAGACGTGGAAATACAATAAAATAAGAAAACAACATGAAATAAAATAAAACCACGTTGACAGAGCTTTTTATTATCTCCACCTAAGGTGTGGAAAGAAAAAAAAATAAATCACGACCGCCACAGAAAAACACTGCACAAAAACTCCTAAACTTGACAAAATCCAGCATCTGCTTCAGACCTTTCAGCCAGTTAGTAGTTTTCCTTCTTCCTAAAGGTCAGAGGAAACAACTAAACATCCACAACACCCTGAAGCCAGCTGTAGAATCTAAGGGTGTCATAACTGTACAAGCAGCCCTTTTTCTTCTGGAATTAAGAGGAGTCATTCCAAGCACCTCTGTCACTCTCAGGTAGAGGGCTCTGCAGTCACAATCCTGAGACATTAGCAGACAAAAAGGCAGTCCTGCAACCCAGGATGCTTTCCTTGGTGCCATATGCTACAGCAACCAACACGCAGTCTCTCAAATCTTGTCTTCTGAAAGACTCTAAGGAATATGACCTTAACATCATCTCCATCACAATTCCCAGTCGGAACTATCATATGCATTTTTCATGCAAAAGAAGCCAGGTTCTCAGTTAAAAGTTTTGCAGAAGAAGAATTTTTGCTGAAGCATATTGTACTAAAAAAAACCCCCAAAAACTGTAACTTTTCTCCTTCACGTTTCCTGCTCACACCAAACAAAACCATTCCATTGTATTCCTGTGTTGGTTTGAGCTAATTGGAGAATTTGAGTGAGGAATTAGACTATTGGCTGAGAGAGAGTTAAACAACACGATGTCACTTCACCAAGTTTCACTGAGACAGAGAAAAAAAAATGTTTTGAGAAGTGTTCTCAAAACATCTCGATAGCCAGTGTGCTTGCGGGGCCAGTCTGGCTTGGGTCTGTGCTGGCTCTGGCAGCTTTTTCCTTTGTCTCTCGGTCTTGCTGGCTGAATTCAGAGTAAAATTACTAAAATGACTAACTTTTGCTCCTATTATTAACCTCCCTGATCTTCATCTTATCTGCTGCATCATCAAGTGGTGAAATAAGGCTGGGGAAGGGGGGGAAAGGTGGTAGGGGGAGTTTGGTTACCCTCTTTTGGGGATTTTGGTCTCCGGGAGGGGTGTGGTGTGTATTACCTTTTTTACTGTATATTTCTGTAAATATCTGTTATATTTTGTAAATATTTGCTTGTATATTTGCATTGCTGTAAATATAAAGCTTCATTTATTAACTTCGAGTGTGTTTTTCTGAGTTTTAGCTGGGGTTTAAAAAGGTGGGGGGGCAGGTAACTGCTAAACCACTACAATTCCACACTAATTGTTATGCTGCTTTATGACTGCAGTGCCATCCTCTGCCATATCAAGCAACGCCACTGACATCTGTCATTCGGGATTAATTTATTTACTCTTCCTCTAAAATAAAAAATAAAACCACTAGAGAAACCCAACGAAACCCAAACCAAGAAACAAACCCCAAACCAGAACAAACTACAAACAAAATCCCCACCAAAAATAAATAAATAAAAGGACAAACGACTACAAAAGAGGGCAAGATTAAGATTATGTTTTCTCTTGGTAACATTTTGATTTTGCTCAAGAAATGAGCCTAAAGAACCTGGCAACAGAGAAGCTGAGAGCAGAAGGGAGACCTTTGATTGCAATGCCACAGTTCACTGATTAGCAGTGCATAAATCGATGCCAGGATAGATGCCACAGTGGGACACTCTCTGTCATGCTATGCCACCTCTAATGAGAGGACTGCCTCTTTTGGTAACACTATATTATTGACTTGCACTATAGTTTAAGAAAGATCAAATCAGCTCAATTAGGATGCTCATCTGTATTCTGGCCGTGCCATCCAGAGCTCAGTTACCAGCACTTTGTTCCTGGAGATAACAAAATGTTTGTGCATAATGTATCTTTTCATCCTTTCAATTGTAAAGGTCATTGGATGGGGAGGTATTGCTTTTCTGCTGTTCTTCTGCAGCCATTTCATTTTCATCTCCATGCATCCATCATAAGATATTGACACAGGAAAGGGAGGGAAGAGGAGTTGCAATTTTTAATTCCCTCCTTCTACTTGTATCCAAAGTCATAGCAACAGCCATTCCCTACTAGAAATAAATGTGGACCTACTTACAGACTCAGTAGAAATGTTCTACCCATAAAGTAATTTCCTTGGAGAGAAGTGAATTAATAGGTTTTTAAACCCAGCAGAAGTAATTTTCTTTGGTTCTGTTTTGCCTGATTACAAAGGCCAATGAAAACCTATTGCTGGACTTACTCCTTCATATCCACAGAGAATTTGATAGGATCAGCAGAGGAGGCTCCAGCTCAACACAAGAAGGAACTTCTTTACTGTAAGGGTCATGAAGCACTGGCACAGGATCCCCAGAGGTGTTGTGGAGTCTCCTTCTCTGGAGACTTTCAAGGCCTGTCTGGATGCATTCCTCTGTGACCTGAGCTAGATTGTCTGGTCCTGCTGTGGTAGGTGGGGCTAGAATTAGAATCATAGAATGGTTTAGGTTGGAAGAGACCTCAAAGATCAGCCAGTTCAGACCCCTTGCCATAGACAGGGACCTCTCCCACTAGATCAGGTCGCTCAAGACCTCATTCAGCCTGACCTTGAACACCTCCAGGGAAGGAGCAGACACAACCTCCCTGGGCAACCTGTTCCAGTGCCTCACCACCCTCACTGGGAAGAACTTCCTCCTAACATCCCGTTTAAACCTCCCCTCTGCCAGTTTGAACCCATTCCCCCTCATCCTGTCATTACAAGACCTTGTGAATAGTCCCTCCCCAGCCTTCCTGTAGGCCCCCCTCAGATACTGGAAGATTACTATGAGGTCTTCTCGAAGCCTTCTCTTCTCCAGGCTGAAAAGCCCCAACTCTCTCAGCTTGATGAGCTCCTTTGGTTCCTTCCAACCCCTGGCATCCTGTGATCCTGTGTGATCAAATGAAAATTCCCAATGGAAAAAAAAAAACCCAATTACACTTTTTTTCAGGAGACACTCACTCAGTCAAGGTGTGCAAATATTTATGAGGAGCTCATTGTTTAATGGCCAAGATAAGACCACCAGCATTTTATTTTAAACTGCTCTAAGGCACTGCTTGAAATGCATGTCCAAGTTACTCTCGTACAGCAAGCACAGTGCTCATAGAATCATAGAATTGTTTTGGTTGGAAAAGACCTCTAAGATCACAGAGTCAATGTAACACCACCATGGCCATTAAACCATGTCCCAGAGTGCCATGTCCACGTGGTTCTAGGACATCTCCTTCCACTGTCTGACCACTCTTTTGGGAAGGAACTTTTCTCTAATATTGAACCTCAACCTCCCCAGCAGAATTTCAGTCCCTTTCTCCTCATTCTAGCACCTTGCCTATTTTGGCAGTGTAGCAGACCTGACACCCACAAGCACAGGCTAACTGCACATCTCTGATGGCAGCAGGCATCTCTTACTCCCAACACCAAGGGGCTGTAGGCAAATTGTTTAAAGAGTTCACATAGCTCCATTGCCCTTTTCAGATGCAGGATTCAAACTTCAGTCAAGTGTATAATCCCATTTGCACTAGCTGTCCTATCAGGACAAGTGCTTCATGTGACCCAAACTCACATCCCCTCTGCTTTCCCTGGATTGGACTACTCATGCAAATCAGGGCCCATCACTAAACACACTCCTGTTGGACATGTGATGGATACACAGATTAAGGTGATCCAGACTACAATCTCCAACTTGATGATGGCTTTGTAGATCTGTAAGCAGCCCAGAGTGGGCCAAGTGAAGGCTGCTGATGGAGTTTATCTGGCCCCTAGCATTATTTTCACAGAACCACAGAATATCTTTGGTTGGAAAAAACCTTCAAGGACATCTATTCCACTTTGACCCAGGCCCTGTGATTAGCCAAAGCAGAAAAGGCAGAAGGCAATACAGCACCCAGCAACCTGTTCCCCAAGCAGCATCACCACATGCATACAAGTGGAACTGAGTAATTCACATTTCTAGACTGAACAAAAAAACAAAAAACAAAGAGAGAACTCTCCTGCCAGTACACTCCTCCTTTCCAGCCTTTGATATTTAAGCATCTTCTTGTAGCTAAAGTTGCTAGACAGAGTTTGCTGGTGTTTGTTGGCAAGTGTCTTCTCTAAACCCAGGATGGTCCTTGCAAAAGACTCTGTGTCTCTTTGCACAAGCCCCTCCACAGCAGAGTCTGCAGTACTCTGGTTATTAAAAAAGTCAGCCAGGAAGTTTCACCTTAAACCAGTTCTTGCAGAAGAGTGCTGAGTAGCTGGATATTACAGGGAAATTGGAAATCAGCAAAATAAGTGTTTACTTACAGTGAAAGGACACATGCATATGCTAAATTTTGCATCACCCCTGTATGTAGGAGGTTATTGTGGCCTTTTAAAATTAAGTAGATGCTTATTGACACTCGGAACTCAGGCCTATGGTTATTCCAAGTAATCCTGAGATGATCCCTGCTATGAGATCATCATCTATTATGCAACAGCATTTGCACCAGGTACATGTTAGAGAGCACACAGACTGAAATTATGATGAGGCTAATGATGAGCTTCAGTAGTGTCAGAATATAAAGACACTATGAATATAAAGAAGTAACACCCAATCTTCTGGTTTAAGTGAATCCAGAGAGTAAAATAGGGATCACAGCATCTGAAACAAGGATGGCACCTATTAGGGAAGACAGAAATACTGGAAACACAGGATTAGGAGCAGCCAGAAACCCTAGAACCAGCACTTGATATTTTCCCTATCTTCTCTTCTAGGAGACATCAGAAATACCCCCAATGCCAAGCACAAATACAGGCTGGATGGTGAGTGGCAGCTCTGAGGAAAAGGACCTGGGGGTCTGGGTGGATGAGAAGCTCAACATGAGCCAGCAGTGTGCACACACAGCCCAGACAGCAACTGTGTGCTGGGCTGCAGCAAGAGAAGCATTACCAGCAGGGCAAGGGAGGGGATTCTGCCCCTTTACTCTGCTCTCCTCAGACCCCACCTGGAGTACTGTGTGCAGTTCTGGAGCCCCCAGCACAGGAAGGACATGGAACTGTTGGAGAGAGTCCAGAGGAGGGCCACAAAGATGATCAGAGAGATGGAGCAGCTCTGCTGTGAGGACAGGCTGAGAGAGTTGGGGCTTTTCAGCCTGGAGAAGAGAAGGCTTCGAGGAGACCTTATAGTAACATTCCAGTATCTGAAGGGGGCTACAGGAGGGCTGGGGAGGGACTGTTCACAAGGTCTTGTAATGACAGGACGAGGGGGAATGGGTTCAAACTGGCAGAGGGGAGATTTGAATGGGATGTTAGGAGGAAGTTCTTCACAGTAAGGGTGGTGAGACAGTGGCAAAAGTTGCCCAGGGAGGTTGTGGCTGCTCCCTCCCTGGATGTGTTCAAGGCCAGGCTGGATGAGGTTTTGAGCGACCTGATCTAGTGGGAGGTGTCCCTGCCTGTGGCACAGGGGGCTTGGAACTGGCTGATCTTTGAGGTCTCTTCCAACCTAAACCATTCTATGATTCTATGATCTGGGGTCTGAGGATCCTTTGCATAAATGAGTCTTGGAATTTTAAAATTATCTCTCCTTAGATATTATTATCAACTTTCATTTACAAGAGTTTCAGATCACTACTTAACCTATTTTGTCGTCTGCACCATTTATTTATGCAGCCAGATTTTAATATTCTGCTTAGTTATAATTTTAATTGTGTAACACCTCTCAACAGACATCTCCCATTGCCTCTGAGGGAAATTGTCCCTTTTCATGCAAGCACAACTGAATTTCACCACAGTCATTTATCCACACTTTTCACTTTTCTCAGGGGAGAACTAATTTTTCTTGTTGTATTTATATAAAAGACACCACCTTTGCAGCACATACATAAATTACTTCATTTCTTTCTAACCTTTCTACTTTTCCTCGTTCCTAATTAGCACATAGTTTAGGTGGGAACATACTAAAATATAAAATGTTTTCAGTATGGTAATCATAGAATGGTCTGGTTTGGAAGGGACCTCCAAAGGGCATCTAGTCCAACCCCCTGTGCAATAAGAAGGGGCAACCTCAAGCAGGTCAGGTTGCCCAGAGCCTGACCTTGAATATCTCCAAGGACATTCAACCACCTCACCAGGCAACCTGTTGCAGTGTTCCACTACCCTCCTGGTAAAGAACTTGTCCTTAACAGGTTGACCAGAGCCCTGCAGAGCTTGACCTTGAATATCTCCAGGGACATTCAACCACCTCACCAGGCAACCTGTTGCAGTGTTCCACTACCCTCCTGGTAAAGAACTTGTCCCTAACATGCAGTGATTTAATAAATAAAATGAAAGGCCAAGAGATGATTTGATATCCATACCTAGCACTTCATCCAGCTTCTACCTTCCATAACTTGGGTTTGGATCCAGCAGACCCTTCAAAAAGCAGCCAGTTTTGAGGTTTGACTCACTCAGAGTTCTTTGTTGCAGTAGTAAGTCAGAACTGTTATGAAAAAGGCACATCCTTTTTATCACTTGAATTCATCTTCTTTTAATCTCAGCCTCATATCTGAAGTTAAAATACTAAACTTCAGCTACACTTCTGCTCACTCAGATCACAGAAATCAGAGAACAGTGAGGGTTGCAAGGGACCTCTGCAGATTCCCTGCTAAAGCAGGGACACCCACAGCAGATTGCCCAGGATCACAATGTCCAGGCACGTTTGGAATCTCTCTAGAGAAGGAGACTCCACAACCTCACTGAGCAGCCTCTTCTGGGGCTCTGGCATCCTCATAGCAAACTTTTTCCTTTTGCTTAAGTTGTCAGTAGAGTGTGGTGATGTCCATGGAAGAAGTCAATCTGTCAGCACTGCAAAAAGGCTCTGCCCATCACACACTGTCACCAGGGTATGGTGGAAGGCATTTTGGAAGAGGGGAGGACACCAGCACATGAGATACTCCCTTTAACATCAAGCATCAACAAGTCCCAGGGACTCAAAGCAGAATTGCTGCTGCATAGCAAAACTTGTGATCCTTCTTGGTGGTCAGGGATGCCTTGGCCATCATCATCTCCCTCTGAGGAAGGCTCATTCATGTTCTTCTGGGTGAAGATCAAGTTTGGATTTTCATATGATTCACTGATTATTATGAGTTTGAGGCAATCTTACAGAGGATCCAGGTGACTAAAACCCAAGGTAACCACAAGGTCTAGATCACAAGAAAGCTACAGAAATTACTACAAATCCTCTTTGAAACCCATCACAATTGCTACAAATTCTCTGTAGCTGCTAGAATTTGTACATAATAAGTTGTGCTGCTCATGAAAATTTTATGCAAGAACAAAGCTCTAATTATAACCACGACCCTGTGGCCTGTCCTTATTCTACCAAGGTTTGCTAAAAGAACTTTACTGTCCCTGTAGTGTCAAGGATAAAAGAGCAAATATCTGATGCAGGAGTTCACAAATTCAATTATACTGCCTACTGTCTGCTTTCTGTTAAGTGTTTATCAAAAAAAAAAGAAGATTTATCTAGTTGAAAAGAAAAAAAAAAGTAATCTCTGTATCACCTCAAGAAGCAGTGAAAGATAAGCTGAAAGAGAAATGCAAACAATATTACTTTAATATCTGACTGATGAAAACATAGATGTTAGCAGTTACCTCTGAGAAGCAGAATACAAGAAAAGATACATGTCAAAGAAAAAAAAATAAATTAAAAAAGCCAACGTGGTGCTTACACTTAAAAGGAGGGAGGAAAATATGTTGACATTGTCAAAAACGCAGGTGGCAGCAGCCAAACTGTCTTGGTCAGGAAACAATCCCAAATACATAGAAAAATGATTTATGTATGACAATTTATCTTTCGCCTTCTTTTCCAGCAGCTGGAAAATGCTTTAAGTGGAAGACCTTGGTAGAGCTTTGAGGACTCATTCTCATCAGCAACCCAGGAAAAGAGCAGGAAGAGGGAAGGCAGAATGATTAAAGGTCGTTTTACCTGTGTGACTAATTAGTGTGGACACACATCCTAAATGGAGTTTAAAGAGCTCCCCTGTCTTAAGGGATTTGCTACATCACCACACAACTGCAGCGAGGCCCAGAGGTGATACAAAGCTGCCTTTAGCAAATAAGGCAGAGGGAAAATGTTTTTGTTTTTTTTTCTTAAATCATTTCTTCAGTTTGATAGCAAAAGAGAGGTACAAGAGCTATACACACAGGCAGGAATAATCAGCTGCACTGGCATAAGGTGAGGAAGGACTGGCTAATGGCACTTGGCCAGAAAGCAAAAGTATCACAGCCTGAGTAGGAATTAGCACTTTCATCCTATCAGGGGAAAAAAACCAAATCCAACTGAGGTGTATGAACAGGAGGATTACAGCTTTTTTTCCTCTGCCCCTCAGAATTGGCAAGGCCTCAAAGGCTGCTCCAGTGTTTGAGAACCCTTTAACTGAAGAAGCTTCTTCTAAGATCTAACCTAAGCCTCCCTTGGTGCACCTTGAGGTTATTTCCTCTCATCCCATCACTTGATAGTAAAGGAATGAGACCAACCCCCATCTGGCTCCAATTGTAGAGAGTGAGATGTCTCCACTTCCCAGTAAAGGAATCATAACTGTGTCCGTGTGTGCAATACTACATTTAAATTAGCTACGAGACCAATCTAAAGCTGTTTTTTTTCTGTATTAGTCTTTTCCTAACATGAATTCCCAGGGTAGAACAGTGCCAACATAACCCTAGAGCCTGACACTGCCCCTAGTCCTGGCGTAAGCCATCAAAACTCACACTGGGTGAGATTATTTTGTTGAGTTCACATTTCTCATGGTTAGCATTTACATGGAAGAGCTTCAGATTAATTTCAATTAAAGAGTGCAACACAGAAAGATATTAGTGCCATGATGCATTTTTATTAAGCAGGGCATTAACTCTGCCCTGCTACCGTGTAGTATTAGTTGCTTTACGTGCCACAAGTGCTGCTTGCTACTTCATGTTCCACACATATGTTGCTGCTGTTGGCATCATGGGAACCAATGAATCAGAGCAAGATTTTCTGCCAAGCTCATCCTGTTCAACACAGGAGAAGCAGCTCACTCATTCTGCAGCCCACACGTGCCAGGGAGCGTGGCAGACAAAAGGACATCACAAGCCCATATTGCTTTAATAAGACAAGTAAGTGGCATGGCTTTAATAAGGCAAGCAAATAAAATGCCAGAGAGGTAAAGGCTATTGATTGAAATGGAGTACAAATGATGCACTACTAATTAATAACCCCAGCTGCCTGAGAACAGTAACACTATCATTCTAGGTAGATTTTTTTTTTCCCCCATTCTCATCCACCTTAGTTTTATGCTGTGTTTGATGCAGTTCTCCCCTTTTTGCCATCATACCTGGGGAGCTACCTTCCTGCATTAAGGAATCATACAATCATGAAGGTTGGAAAAGACTTCATCAGGTCCAACCAAACCCCAACACCACCATGTGCACTAAAACATGTCTCAAAGCACCATGGCTCAGACAGCCAACCGTGTCCTGGGCTGCATTAAGAGAAGCATTATCAGCAGGGCAAGGGAGGGGATTCTGCCCCTTTACTCTGCTCTCCTCAGACCCCACCTGGAGTACTGTGTGCAGTTCTGGAGCCCCCAGCACAGGAAGGACATGGAACTGTTGGAGAGAGTCCAGAGGAGGGCCACAAAGATGCTCAGAGGGCTGCAGCAGCTCTGCTATGAGGACAGGCTGAGAGAGTTGGGGCTTTTCAGCCTGGAGAAGAGAAGGCTTCCAGGAGACCTTATAGCAGCCTACCAGTATCTGAAGGAGCCTACAGGAGGGCTGGTGAGGGACTGTTCACAAGGTCTTGTAATGACAGGACGAGGGGGAATGGGTTCAAATTGGTGGAGGGGAGATTTGAATGGGATGTTAGGAAGAAATTCTTCACAGTAAGGGTGGTGAGGCACTGGCACAGGTTGCTGCTCCCTTCCTGGATGTGTTCAAGGCCAGGCTGGATGAGGTCTTGAGCGACCTGATCTAGTGGGAGGTGTCCCTGCCTATGGCACAGGGGGGTTGGAACTGGATGATCTTTGAGGTCTCTTCCAACCTAAACCATTCTATGATTCTATGTCTACAGACTTTTTGAACACCTTCAGATTACTCCACCACCTCCCTGGACAGGCTGTTCCAATGCCTGACTGCTCTTTCAGGAATCCTAATATCCGACCTAAATCTCCCTTGGTGTAACTTGAGGGTATTTCCTCTCATCCTATCACCTGATACAAGAGAAGAGACCAACCTTCACCTCACTCCAACCACCTTGCAGGAAGCTGCAGAGAGCAAGGTCTCATCTTCTCCAGACTAAACAACCTCATTTTCCTCAGCTGCTCCTCACCAGACCTGTTCGCTGAACTCGGTACCAGCTTCACTGTCCTTCTCCAGCACCTCAATGTCTTTCTTGATGTAAAAACGAGCACTCAAAATTCTTTCACTATCCAGCCTTTTTCAGAGTTTAAAACTAATGTCTGAGCTCACCATACAAATAATAATCATAATTATAAAAAATACCCCAAATAGCAAACTAATAACAAAGTAAAGAATCCAACCAACAAAAGAAACAACAAAAAAAACCCAAGAAAAAAAACAAACAAAACCAACCAAAACCAACCAAACC
>VWZI01017165.1:344247-360207 GCA_013396835.1 Psilopogon haemacephalus | reverse complement strand
TTTTGTTTTGTTTTTTAAACTAATTTTACTTTCTCTACATTGCATTTTAAAAATAACTACACAACTGAACAGCATCGTTGAGGCACAGACACATGGAACAAGCAGCACCCTCACTAACTGAACACCAACAGGGTTACAGCTGCCTAACACTGGTATATGATTGATAAAGTAGCTCCATTCCCATAGCCAGGTTTAATTTCCCTTTTGGGTTAAACTTCTAAGCACCTCCTGTGAGAAGAGCGTTTCGTAATTAGAAATACAGCAGAACCCACCCTTCTTGTACACACTACCTGTTCAATGACAAAGAAATGCTGATGGTAATAACTGAAATTTTTAACACTTGTTTCACAGAATAGACTCCACCACCTCTCTGGGCAGCCCATTCCAATGCCAATCAATTTCTCTGGGAAGAACTTCCTCCTAACATCCAACCTATACCTCCCCTGGCACAATTTGAGACTGGTTCTGTTGCTGGTTGCCTGGCAGAAGAGCCCAACCCCACCTGGCTACAATCTCCCTTCAGGTAGTTGCAGACAGCAATGAGGTCTGCCCTGAGCCTCCTCTTCTGCAGGCTGCACACCCCCAGCTCCCTCAGCCTCTCCTCACAGGGCTGTGCTCCAGGACCTTCCCTCATCACCCTTCTTCGGATGTGTTCCAGTACCTTGACATCTCTCTTGAATTGAGTGGTCCAGAACTGGACACAGTACTCAAGATGTGGGTCTTACACACCAATAGGACTTCATAACCGCTCACTGATGCTGAGTTTACATCATTTTTTTCCCTCCACTGTTATTAGCTCATGTCAGAATTTGGGCTCTCTCAAGGTTATAATGCCAGCGTGACACATTTCTAGGTTAATTCTTACTTAGCGAGCTTAACTCCAAGTGTGCTTATTTAGGAAGAAAGATGACAAAGACTAGATCTGACATCTAATATTTAAGTGGCTAGCAACTAAGAGAATCCTGCTTATCTGTAATGATTTTCATTTGGGGAGATGGTGTGTTCTCAAGCCTACAAGAACAGGTTATTTTTCAGCTTGTGTAATTAAGCCCTTCTCATAGGCGTGAGGTAGTGCAGCCAGAAAGAAGCAATTCATCACTGCTCTTCTTTTCCCTCTGTCCTTTCAGTCAGCTGCTTCTGTGCATCTGCATCACCTTTCGGTTTGAAGGAAAATAAATTAATAAAAAAAGTTATAAATGACAACAGCATTAAAAAAGAGGCAGGGGAGGGATAATGTCACAAAGCTCCTCTCCTTTTTGCTGCACGAATCGAGATTTGCTTAGCAGCTCCCAGGTTTCCCTGAGCTCATGGCCTGGCCCCGTGCCATTAAGTTCTGGGGAAGATGAAAGGAGCTGACCTGAGCAAAGATGCTTCTCTCTGAAGAGCAGCACAAAAGTCACTGATACAAAGCAGCCATCAGCAGAGAAAGAGGCAGGCACCAGCTGGGGGGTGTGAAGTGCAAGTACACAACGTTTGCCTTCAGGAGCCACATGCAGCAGCTCAGTTTTCAGGTGATAGATTGCCTGCCTAGGAAATTAAGACACCTTCCTTGTGGCTGGCAGATTTGGTAGGCTCCAAAGGACATTTCAAAGTCATGCAGGTATGTATATTGTTCACAGGGAGCTCTGTGCAGTGGTCTCTCAGCTGTGCACCACTGCTCTCTTAGAAAATAACATCCACACACCAGAAAATGCACAGCCGTAACAAGCAGAGCACAGCAACTTGACACAACCAAGGTCTACAATCTGATTAGTACCTCAGGTCATAGGATATCATAGAATCATTTTGGTTGGAAAAGTCCTTTAAGATCAAGTCCAGACATTATCTAACTCTACTGTGTCTGGGGATAAACTATGTCCCTCAGCACCACATCTCTGCATCTTTTCAGCCTCTCCAGGACAGGGATTTAGCCACCTCCCTGGGCAGCCTGTTCTGGTCCTTCAGAATCCTTTCTCAGTCAAGAAGCTGCTTCTAAAACCTAACCTAAACCACTGCTGATGCACCTGTAGGCCATATCCTCTCATCCTATTACTTGTTCCTAGGGAGAAGAAACCAACACTCATCTCACCAGAACCTCCTCTGATGGAGTTGTAGAGAGCAATGAGGTCTCCTCTCATCCTCCTTTTCTCCAGACTAAAGCACTCCAGTTCCCTTGGCCACTCCTAACAAGACCTGACCTCCAGACTCTTCACTAACTCAACAGCCCTAGATGTGTGGGATTCCCACAGCTCAAGGCAAGGGCTTGGTGCAAACCTTCCAGATGAAAAGACATAATCACACTCTCCACAAAAAAAAATCTGGCTTTGGCAAAAGGTTTTAGTCACTTGCAATTAAAAGCAGCTATTGCACAAGAGCACTGCTGGGGCACAAAGATGCTGCTGCCCTCAGTCTGTGCTGTACTCAGAAAACATCCAGCGTGGTTCACTGACTCTTCAAGTTCTGAAGTACTGCTTGAGTAGTGAGTCATTTCCTGAGTGGAGGCAGAGGGGAACATCTCTTCTGATACATGAGTGTCTATAACCTGGTACATCTTTAATAAAAGCAGTGTCGTGAGACCTGACGTGATCATAGCACAAGACAAGCTCGTAGCTTTCTAGCATTCTCCTGTTGCTGTGAAGAACTTCCTTTAGCAGTGACCACAAAAGCCAAACAAACCTTACAGGGAAGCCTGGCTCATTTCCTTCATGGGCCAGCTTCCTTGAAAGAGATTTCCAACTTATTCATGATCTCTGCTCTCCCAAAGAATCATCATTAGAGAACAGTACATGTTCCTTTGCTGTTGTGCTGGTTGGAACCACCACAGCTATCTTTGGAACCACCACAGCTATCTTTATCTCAACAATCAGAAATACTGCAGATTTAGAGACCAATTGGGGAAAAAAAAAAATAAAGAAATAAAGTAGGATAAACATCATCCCAAACCCAACAAATGCAGAAATGAGACTTCTGTGTACTTTTGCCGTCTTCTCAGTTGTGGACTTGATGGGAAGAAGAAATGTGCAGAACAGATTAAGCATGAAAGACTGAAGCTACTAACCTCTAATCCAGGCTTTGTCACTTAATCTTCCTGGAGCCTTGGACAAATAACTGAGTAAGCCTTGTCCCATTTTTTTCCATATTTTAAAATGGAGGAGTTATTAAATGTAATTGGATCTCTCAGAGATGCATTAGCTGTTTCAATAAGCATAAATCAAGGATGGAAGGATATGAATTCAAAAGCACTGTTTGCACAGTTAGATGTATCTCCCATTCCATCAAGTCCTTCATGCTGCTTCTCCCAATACCCAGGCACCACAGAAGGCATTTGCTCCTGACTAAGCTTACCTTATCCTTCTTCCCATCACAGCATCACAGTATGGTAGGGCTTGGAAGTGACCTCTGGAGATCTTCAAGTCCAACCCCCCTGCCAGAATAGGATCATATAATCTAGTGCAGGTTGCACAGGGATGCATCCAGACAGGTCTTGGAAGTCTCCAGAGAAGGAGACTCCACAACCTCCCTGGGGAGCCTGTTCCAGTGCACTGTGACCTTTACAGTAAAGAAGTCCTTCCTCACGCTGATGTGGATCTTCCTGTGTTGCAGTTTACACCCACTACCCCTTGTCTTATCAAAGGGCACAAGTGAGCAGAGGTTCTCCCTTCCTTTTTGACCCCCAGCCCTCAGATTTTTACAGACATTTATTAGATTCCCTCTCAGTCTTCTCTCTAGATTAAACAGCCCCAGGTCTCTCAGCCTTTCCTCATAAGGCAGTGCTCTAGCCCCTTAATCATCCTTGTAGCCCTCCATTGGATTCCCTCAAGTAGATCCCTGACCCTCTTAAACTGGGGAGCCCAGCACTGGATGCAATATTCCAGGTGGGGCCTCACCAGGGCAGAGCAGAGGTGGGAGGAGAAGCTGAACCTTCCTAGATCTGCTGGGCACATGCTTCTCAATGCACCCCAGAACCATCCAAGAACTTAGGCTGGATAGATGGGTTGAGGCCAACAACATGAGACTCAACAAGGTCGAGCACTGTACCTGGGCCACAACAACCCCATACAACATTATGTGCTTGGGCCAGTGTGGCTGGACACTGCACAGCAGAGAAAGCTCCAGGGGTGCTGGTCCACAGCCAGCTGAACATGAGCCAGCTGCCCTGAATCAGCAAATAGCAGGATCAGGGAAGTGATTATCCCCCCTAAGCACTGCTGAAGCCACACCTGGAATACTGGGTGCAGTTTTGGGGCCCTCACTACAAGGATACTGGAGGAGCTGGAGGGTGTTTTCTTCAGATTACAGAATCACAGAAACATTCAGGTTGGAAAAGACCCTCAGGATCACCAAATCCAACCAATAACCCTACCCTAAATCACATCACCAACCACCATATCCAAACAACTTTTGACCATGTCCAGGGTGGGTGAATCAACCACCTCCCTGGACAGCCCATACCAATGCCTGACCACTCTTGCTGCAACAAAAAGTGTTCCCTGATGTCCAAACCTACCCAGTTGCAGCTTGAAGCCATTTCCTCTTTTTCTATCACTAATTACCTGTGAGAAGAGACCAGCAGCAGCCTCTGCACCATGTCCTTTCAGGTAGCTGTATAGATAGATTACCAAACCATCCCAAGTTATTCTGAATTTGGTTTGAAAAATTCATTTAGGATCCTACCAGAGCCTTCTAAATCTCTCCAAATCTCAAATCTCGCCACAAAGATGGTTCTTCCAAACACTGCTCACCTGGGAAGCAGTAACCCACTTTGCCTGCTAGCACTAGTATTTTTGTCACCCTGTGTTAAAACCAGGCCCTCTACCCTTAAATCACTCTCTGCTCCCATGTCAGCCAGAGCACTGTTGGGTTCTCCATTCCCCCAACCTTTCCAACAGCACTGTTGGGTTCTCCATTCCCCCAACCTTTCCAAGAACACTGTTGGGTTCTCCATTCCCCCAACCTTTCCAAGAGCACTGTTGGGTTCTCCATTCCCCCACCTTTCCAAGAGCACAGTTGGGTTCTCCATTCCCCCACCTTTCCAAGAGCACTGTTGGGTTCTCCATTCCCCCAACCTTTCCAAGAACACTGTTGGGTTCTCCATTCCCCCAACCTTTCCAAGAGCACTGTTGGGTTCTCCATTCCCCAACCCTTCCAAGAGCACTTTTGGGTTCTCTGTTCCCCCCATCTTTCCAAGAGCACTGTTGGGTTCTCCATTCTCCCACCTTTCCAAGAGCACTGTTAGGTTCTCCATTCCCCCAACCTTTCCAAGAACACTGTTGGGTTCTCCATTCCCCCACCTTTCCAACACAAACTGATCTGGCACAAAAAAGTTAAAGATTAATTATCTTTTTCTAACCTTCCAGGAGAGTATCATAGAAGACTAAAAAGAATTAATATTAAGAGGCATTAAAATTATAAAAGGAACACTGCACTCCTCTTCCAAAGGGCACACCTGTAAATATGCATTAGAAGGGTACTCTAATTACTTAATTTACAATGATAATACCTTAATTCATCATCAGTAGCGTTTATAATTTAAAAGACACTGCAGACACAATAATCATTAGTATCACATCTGTAAGTAAGAATAGCCTGACTGAGATGAATTTCTTCTCCCAGGCTATATTTCAGGTCCACGATATGAACTCAATACCCTACAGATGGATCTGCTGGCTGGAACTGGGCTATTTTTAGTATTTCCCTGGATGCTCAGCAAAGAAGTGCTGTGATATCAAAGGTTGAAGTAAACAAACAGAAACAGCTACTGAGAATTCAGAGTGGAAATGCTAAGTAAAAAAAATAAAAAATCAGGTAGTCAGGATCAAGCAGGCATTACTGCCAGCTGAATTCATCCCAATAAATAGCAAGAGCTTGCAGAATGCTCACACTGTTCTTCAGGAGTCATCCTTCTCAACACCAACCAAGGGACCACCCAACTTTGTCTGCACACATTCAGGTTTCACCTTATGTCCTGCCCTGCTGTTGGTTACTGGCTAGAAAGGAGGGATAAGAAGAGTATCCAAGCATACAAACGCTTGTTGGTGTACACAACTGTAATTTTATGGTTAGAAGACAAAATATTTTAACAAGGCTTTAGCAACACAAAGATGCCTGCCAGCACTCTGCAACTCTGGCCAAGCCCATAGAGCCTCCCAGGGTGCTGCAGAAACTGCTCATCAGGCAGTCCTACTGTTAAGTGCCTTCTGATGGCTGAAGCATCACAACTACACAGGGCTGTTGCGGAACACCACATCCTTCACTCACTGATTTCACCTTTTCTGGAGTTGAGCTGCAGAAGCCAGGGCTGGAGTTTGCATATATACTCCCCTGAACTCAGGAATGGTTTCCCAGTTCTCAAGGGATCCAGTTTGCTTTAATGGCAAGTAAAGGTTTATTTCATCCCACCCACTGAGAAACAACATACGGCAAATAACACGTTCTGCCAGTCCCACTGAAGATCTATTGCAGGTATCTGAAATGGCAGGTAAGTGATACAGAAACCTTATGGCAGTGCTCTACACACATAACCTTTAATGTTAATGATTTAAGCCCATATTCACACAGGCTTCAATTTCTAAGACTAATTAGGCAGTTGATATCTCCATCTGGCTTGAAATGCTTGCTGACGCTTTTGCAATCAAACATCTCCTCAGCCTTCGAACTGGAGGAGCTTTTGAGGCATTGAAAATATTGCAGTTGTGTCAGCTGACTGCTGGTTTGGGTCCAGGACAACACTTTTGGTAACTGAAGGAAAGCTATGACTTGCTGCTAGCTCGCTGTCAGCTACCCTGAATGAAGAATCCCCATCAAGCTGGGAGATACTGCAGCTTGAGTTATTCCACGGAGTGGCAGTTTCCCCCAGTTGCTTTGGGATTCTTGGTACGAGCAAGAAATGCCATATCACAAGCCCAATAGCTGCTGTGTGCCTAGCTCACAGCTTGGTTTTGCCAAAGATTTCCTGATGGAATGGAGAAAACCTTGACAATTCTAAGGTGAGAGAGCTGCCTTGGCACTGAACAAGAGCAGGGAAGCACAACTGAGCAAACTGAGTATCAGCTCAGCTATGAGGACATCACAGGAAGATTCTCCCTATTTACTCAGCTCTTGTCACACTCCACCTGCAGTACTGTGTGCAGTTCTGGAGCCCCCCAACACGAGGACATGGACCTTATAGTGGCCTTCCAGTATCTGAAGGGGGCCTACAGGAAGGCTGAGGAGGGACTATTCACAAGGTCTTGTAATGACAGGATGAGGGGCAATGGGTTCAAACTGGCGGAGGGGAGATTTACAGGGGATGTTAGGAAGAAGTTCTTCACAGTGAGGGTGGTGAGACACTGGCACAGGTTGCCCAGGGAGGTTGTGGCTGCTCCCTCTCTGGATGTGTTCAAGGCCAGGCTGGATGAGGTCTTGAACGTCCTGTTCTAGTGGGAGGTGTCCCTGCCTATGGCACAGGGGGGTTGGAACTGGATGATCTTTGAGGTCTCTTCCAACCTAAACCATTCTATGTTCTATGTGAGAGCCAGTCCAGAGGAGGCCACCAAGATGCTCAAAGGGCTGCAGCAGCTCTGCTGAGGACAGGCTGAGAGAGTTGGGGCTCTGCAGCCTGGAGATGAGAAGGCTTCCAGAAGACCTTACAATAGCCTTCCAGTATCTGAAATGGGCCTTACAGGAAGGTTGGGGAGCGACTATTGACAAGGTCTTGTGATGACAGGATGAGGAGGAATGGCTTTAAATTGCAGAGGAACGATCAAAACTGGATGTTAGGAGGAAGTTGTTTGCAGTGAGGGTGGTGAGACACTGGCACAGTTTGCCCAGGGAGGTTATGGCTGCTCCCTCCTCACCAGAACACTGCCTGTGGGATAATCTGCAACCCTGCAGAACTGAGGAAACAATTCAGTCTTTTGTGGCACCCTGGTTCTCTGGATTACACAGAGTCACAGAAACATTCTGGTTGGCAAAGCCCCTCAGGATCACTAAGTCCAACCATATCCTTACTCAACAATGTTCGCTGTAAACCATATCCACATCCAAATGACTTTTAAACACATCCAGGTTTGGTAACCTCCCTGGACAGCCCATTCCAATGCCTGACCACTCTTGCTGGGAATTTTTTTCCCCCTGATATCTAGTCTATGCCTACCCAGTCTCAGCTTGAAGCCAGGCCCTCTTGTTCTATCTCTATGTGAGAAGAGACCAGCACCAACCTGTCCACAACATCCTTTCAGGCAGGTGCAGACAGCAATGAGGTCTCCCCTCAGCCTCCACTTTTTCAAACTAAACAGTCCCAACTCCTTCAGTTGCTCTTCATAAGATTTATTCTCCAAATAATTAGACACAGCCCAAGTGGCTCACCTCCTCCTGGCTCTCAGAAGCTTCTTTCCACTAAATCAAAAGATTATAACTGACTTCTTACTCCCTAGCATGTACTATCACACCAGACATCGCCTGGATTTTGGTGTCATTATTCAGGCTCTTTCAAGCACAGCTTCTGCAGGGCCCGGCCAAATCTGTACTTCAATCCCTCACGTAAAGCAAATCTCTCTGATGCAGAATGCAAAAAAAAGAGACACCCATTTTGGAACACTCTCACCTTTCCCTCTATAAATGAAAGCTGCTAATCAGACTAATTCCTAGTCCCACAGACAGTCCAAAATGTACATTAAGAAGGAGAGGTGTGACTGAGCTGAGGACAGGCTCAAAATCTCAGGGACATCAAAATCTCAGGGACATCAGGCTGATCGCTCCATCACTAGACAGGAACTCACCATCCTGCATTCTCTCCCTGCCAATTCTCATAAATGTATATATATCAATAAAAAACAGAGATAGAGAGCATGGCAAAGCTCTGGGAACTTTTCCATAAATATAGTGCATAGTTTACTCTCTGCAATGGCAAAGCAAAAATAAAAAGGAGAGGTGCAGCATAAAGATGCAATATTCATTTATGAGAGAAGGTGAATGTGGAAGAAAGAAACTTGAACTGAAATACTCCTCATACAACATTTCCTTCCCAGCAGAGGATATCTTTATGGCTCTTACATACACTAAAGCACAGCTCTGGCTGCACGAGGGATTGTTTATTGCACCTGAAATGGTCTCTATTACTTGGGTTGCACGACAGAATAAAATAATGAAATCCCTGTGCTGCTACGGTGTGGCAGTCTCTACAGCATTTTTCTTTCACAGCGTGGCAGCTTAAGACTTCCCCCACCTTATTATTTCCAGCTGTAACAGTTCCTTTTAGCTTTTATGTAATTAACATATATATAAATAACACCTATATAGAGATGTCTTTTTGTTGTTGTTGTTGTTTTTCAGAAATACCTAAGTAAATGAAGTTAGAGAGAGGGGAAAGTGGTGGCATGAAGGGTAAAATGAAAGGAATGACTTACTTCTGGGTCTGAAGATGCACTTGTGGAACTCTAACAGTAGGAACAGAAAAGCTTTAGTGTTTTTAATTATGAAAGCCATGCAGCAGTTACTGCTCAGCACACTTCAAATTCTGAGTTTGCAACTCCTTTAAACAGTTGCAAAAACACTGATGCAGAAGAGACTGTGATGCAAATATTAATATGTGAAATTCTATAATAATCCTGATGTCAATGCCACCATTTTAATCCTGTTAAAGAAAGCTCTTTTTTTTTTTGTTGTTGTTGTTTCTCAAGTATGATTACAAATCCATAGCAAAGTTTAATATATTTTGTTTGACAGGAGGGATTTCTACAGCTTGAGCTTAATCTATTTTGGAAGCAGACAAAAAAACCACCACAAACCAAAGGAAAATAAAACAACAACCGAGCAAACAAAAAAAACCACCAGACCTACACAAGACAGACATTTGTTTCAGTGTTCTTTGCTTGTCTAGTTGCTATTACTATTAATGTTATTAATTATTATTACTATTATTGTTGTTGATAATAATAACAAATACAACAATACTAACAATAAATGCAATTATAATAATAAATACAATAACTATAACTATTATGACAATAATGATGATGACGACGACAACAACACTAACAACAACGCTAATTTGAGTATCAGTGTTCCAGTTCTGGCCACATAAACAGTTTAATGCAATTGGGACATCTTAAGTTTTGGGCTGTGGCATTGTTTGGTGTTGATTTTTTCCTTTCCCTCCATATTATCCAAAGTTTGGTCATCAATGCAGGAAGTATATCGAAGGCAAAAACAAAATCCCCCCAAAATCACCAAACTTTTAATGCTTTTACACTGCATTTAATCACCACTGCCAGCATAGAATCAGTCAGCTTTGGAAGGGCCACAAGCATCAGCCAGTCCCAACCCCCCTGCCATGTCCAGGGACACCCTACCCTAGATCAGGCTGCCCACAGCCTCTGCCAGCCTGGCTACAAACACCTCCAGGGATCTGGCCCCAAACACCTCCCTGCAGGGCCAACCCATTCCAGGCTCTCACCACTCTCATGCTGAAGAACTTCCTCCTCACATCCATTCTCAGTCTCCCCACCTCCAGCTTTGCTCCATTCCCCCTAGTCCTGGCACTACCTGGTAGCCTAAAATGTCCCTCCCCAGCTTTTCTGCAGGCTCCCTTCAGATCCTGGAAGGCCACAAGAAGGTCACCTGGGAGCCTCCTCTTCTCCAGACTGCACAGCCCCAACTCTTTCAGTCTCTCATACTGGCAAAGACTTGACTACATCCTGCAGCAAAACCATCTGAATAGAAAACCCATGAAATCAGTAGGTAATTCACCAGAGTGACATCAGTCCTGGAAAATGAGCTATCACCTCATTATCTGGGCTTTAATGAGAGCTGTGAAAATGATGATCTACTCCTGTCTCTACCCGTGCAAATTTCTGAACATCTCTAAAGTGCTCAGGAAATAATTAACATTAGTCACACAAAAAAAAAAGCCCACCAAACAGGAAGGGAACATTAAATGAACTGAATTATTTTAACAATGAGACCATTAAGGGGATTTGATTATGAAGTTAAAGTTCCTGCACACGAAAAGCCATTCTGGTGCTTGACAACTCTTAAAGTGAGAAAGGGAATACAACTTGCAGACAAATGGAGACAAGCCACGTAGAGGGAAGGTTTACAGGAGGAAACCTAAACCATCCTAGATGCTGTCTCTCAAAACCTTGATAAATCTGAAGTCCTGAGACCCAGACATATCTCTGGAGAGATAACCAAAAGTTATTTCTTGGTTTCATTTTAAGACAGCAAGCAATGGATTTTTGTAAGTGATTTTCAAATCTAATGAAGCTACAGTGCTGTTATCTCCCTTCTCCCTGTAATCAGTTCAGAAAGGTGATCAGGCCTTTTTTTGGGTCCCAGCAGCTCCATTCAAGTCATCGTGATGAGAGATGTATTAATAGGCTTAAAGAGATCTCATATAAAAGCCATAGCTCCCAGGACAGCTCTCCTAACCTACCTCACTTTTACTCTGAGTGCTGACACAGCTATTCTGGGTCAGCTTTGCTTGGCTCAAGGGCAGGAATGTACTCCTCCAGAACTAGCTGCATGACACTGACTGGGGAGCAGGGAGAGATCATAGAGCAGACTTTGACTGGAATTTGCCCTTCTCAAAGCTATCCATGGGAACTCTCCTCCCCTGAAGCAACAGACTTCCTTTGTCTTAACATGTTCTCACTGGATTTCACCAAAAACACACTGCACCTCAGGTGGTGCTGAGGGACATGCTTCAGTTAGGGAATGGTTGGACTCACTGACCTTAAAGGTCTTTTCCAACCGAAACAATTCTCTGATCCTGTGTTTGAGCTGGGTTAATCCATCACCTGTCTGTGCTGGTTTGAGCTAATTGCAGAATTTGAGTAAGAAATTAGGCTATTGGCTGAGAGAGGAAAACACAGGATGGCACTTCACCAGAGCTTTACTGAGAAAGAAAAAAAAAAACCAGTTTTTAAGTATTGTACCCAAAACATTAGATACCAGATGGTTTCTGACTGCTCTGGCTGTGGCTGCTTCTCTTGCATGGTCTCCTTTGTCTCTGCCTGGGTAGCTAATTCTCAGTAATTGTAGTGGGTTTGCAGTTCCCTGCCCCCCCACCTTTATAAAACTCAGAAAAACACTGGAAGTTAATAAATGAAGCTTTATATTTACAGCAATGCACAACATCCAAGCAAATATTTACAAGATATAACAGATATTTACAGGTGTATGGAGTGAAAAGGTAATACAGACACCACAGCCCTCCCAGAGACCAAAATCCCCAAGAGAGGTAACCAAACCTCCCCCCTACCACCTTTCCCCCCTTCCCCAGTCTTATCTCACCACCTGTTGATGCTGCAGATAAGCTGAAGATTGGTCAGAGGGCTTAGTAATAGGAAGGAGTTAGTAGTTTTACTCTGAATTAGCTAAAAGACAGAGAGAAAGGAGACCATGACCAGAGAAGCAGCTGCAGCCAGCACAGACAGAAGCAATCTGCTAATCTGGTTGGAGAACAGTTCTTAAAACAACTTTTTTTTTTTTTTTTCCTCATTAAAACTCAGTGAAGTGCCACACTGTGTTTTTCTCTCTCTCAGTCAATAGCCTAATTTCTCACTCAAATCCTCCAATTAGCTCAAACCAACACAGTAATACTACTAACTTCTTTCTACTACTAACCCCCCTGGCTGATCTACCTCTGCTTATCTGCAGCATCAACAAGTGGTGAGATAAGATTGGGGAAGGGAGAAAAGGTGGTAGGGGGTGGTTGGTTACCCTTCTTGGAGATTTTGGTCTCTGGGAGGGCTGTGGTGTTTCTGTATTACCTTTTCATTGTATATATTTGTAAATATCTGTTATACCTTGTAAATATCTGCTTGTACATTGTGCATTGCTGTAGATATAAAGCTTCATTTATCAACTTCCAGTGTTTCTGAGTCCTAGCTGGGGTTTATTTCAAAAGGGGTGTGTGTGTGGGAGATACCTACTTAAACCACCACACTGTCCCTCAAAGCTCAACTGCAATACCTGTTCTGGAAAATGAAGTTACACACATGAAAGATTTTATTCTGTAGAGTCAACTCAAGTATGTCTAAAGAAACATTCCAAAAGTATAAGTATGAGGCATGTTTAAAGAAACATTCCAAAATGAGCCACCAGAAGTGAAGCAATGTCCAGTCCTTCCTCACAGTACTACCTGATTTCCTCAACTGCTTTCTCTTCCTCTTTTGCAAACAGTTTAAATAGCAGGAATCTGTGCCCTTCCATTCTATTGGATTTAAGGTATGTCTTCAGAGCTTTGATAATTAAACACAGTTTCTACTTCCAGATTCCAGTAAGAATTCCTCACATTTGTTTAACTTTCACAGAATCGTAGAATGGTCTAGTTTCAACACCCTCTGACATGGCCAGGGACCAGGTTGCTTAAGGCTTTATCCAACTGTGCCACAACCTCCCTGAACCACATGTTCCAGTGTCTCAACTCCCTCACTGTCAAGAATTTCTTCCTAATACCCAGCCTAAAACTACCCTCTTCTACCTTAAACCCATTACCCATCATCCTATCACAAGCTCCTGTAAAAAGTCCCTCTCCACCTATCCTGTTCTCTCTTCAAATACTGGAAGGCCACTGTAAGGTGTCTCTTCCCCAGGCTGAACAGTGCCAACTCCCACAGCCTGTCCCCACAGGCTACTTCATGCTTCACCCCTCTGATCAGCTTCATGGCCTACTCTGGAGCAGCCCCAGCACTTTGATGTCCTTCTTCTGCACCCAGTTCCTCTTTATAAAGGAGGCTGGCTCTCCACATTGCCCACTCAAGACCTCTTTTGGCTGTCTGCTGCTCTGCTCATCAGCACTGATCCACAACCAATCCCACAGAGTTTGTTTGTTCTTTCTATTACTCATCCATTCATACTTCAGGCAGATGTGAAAAATTGCTCTTTGCTTTGCTGGCTCCTGTTCAAGTCACCCTGAAGACTGCAAGCACCAAAGTTCTCCCAGGTTTTAACTCATGTGGTAAAGAAACAGGTTCTGCCAAGGGATTGGCTTGATTCCATTGTTAGACTTTCAAATACAGGAGGAAAAAAAAAAATCAGTTCCCCTTGAAAAGGGATGTATTTTAAAACTAAATCATTAGACTGTGATCATATATGTTATTATTTTAAGACAAGACATGACTGCATGTTTCTGAAAGATGTGCCTTCTACTGTGTGCTGGTTTGAGGCTAACTGGAATATTTTAATGAGAAAAAAACAGATTATAAGATGTGAAAAGGAAGGAATGGGGATGTCTACTTCACTCATAGGTTTTGCTGAGATGTATAAAAGCAAGGGCACAAACATAGATAAGTCTGCAGAGTCTGTCAAGTGTCTGTTTCTCCGCCTGGCTTCTAGCTGGATCTGTGTAACCCAACTAATCATTCTGCTTCTAACCCTCCTGGTCAATCCTTCCAGATCACCTTGCACATAAGGCAGATCCTGGGATGAGATCAGGTAGAAGGTAGAAGAATGGTTGGGAGCCCCTCCTGGGGACTCTGATTTCTGGGAGGGGTATTGTGTTTCTCTATTAGATTTTACTTGTATATTTATGCCTATAGCTGTAAATATTTGTAATATATAATAAATATCTGCTTGTATATTGTGCTAAGCTCTGAATATAAAGCTTCACTCCTTAACTTCCATCCAGTTAGTCTGGGTGAATCCATCATGTGTGGGGGGTGGGTAACTCCCAAACCATCACAACCTGCTCCACTGAGAATGCTCTTTCCGAATATAAGTAAACATTTTTTTCTTAGATTTCAGATCTTTGAGGGCAGCGACTTGTTTAGAGGCAGTAGTTTTGGGCTTCTCATTCTCCCTAAGGCAGCAGCCTGCAATATTATTCTGCTGCTGCTGCTGTAAGACCTCCAGAGCACAGGGAGTGCACACTGACTCTAATGACACAGCAGAACCTCACAGGGGGATCCATCCATTGTAACAGAAGAAGTGTTTATCTCTTTATTCCGACAAAGACATCTTCTGTTGTAATGGAGCAAGAGGTCCTATCCAGCCAGATGGATGAATGAGAATTTCAGATCCAGAACGTGCCTAGATTGGCTTTCTGAGACTCAAGACACAAATCAATATTTTCCAATTTCCCCCTATAAAGATCAGGGTACTCTCATTCTGGCAACCATCACACAGAATGCTTTTGTTTGTGGATTTGATCACTTTGAAAAGATACCTGGACAAAGCCCAAAATCCCTTGCCCACACCCCAGACAACTCAGAACTAACTATAGCTATGTCTATTACTTACTGGCCAGCCAAAACCAAATACAGGCTATTTTTACCCAATGACATAACAAACAGCAAGATATAGCTATATTTTTTCAGTGCCATTTTATCTTGAAACTGTCCTATTGCAAAAAAAAACCCCTTCCCATCTGTTTGTTTTTTTTTGGTTTTTTTTTTTTTTTTTTGATTTCCTTATATACATGTAATTTAAACTTGATTTTTTTTTTTTTCGGTAGTTAATCCAATTAAAGTTTCCTTTTCAAGAGCCCTTGTGTTCCGAAGCCTTTTAATTAATAACGAACAGGGCCTTTGTTTACCCTCCTGGATCACTGCCTCTAGCCTGTCTTTGTCCCTGGAAACGAAGAAAAAGTTGGTTGCCCTTGATTTTGGCATTATGCCTTTCCCTTTCTCCTTTGTAGTCAGCCTGCACTCATTTTGAGGAGCATTACAAGTTAACACTATGTGGAACGTTTCGCAGATAAGTAAGTTCATTACCATTTATCCCTGTTGAAACGGAAGCTGTTAAGTGTTGTTCTCCTTCTTTTTTCTCCGTGACATGGAGGGTGAAAGACGTTTCCCCACCCTCTAATCCTCTTCTTTCCATAATCTTTTCCTCTTTAAAAGTAAGAGGGATTGAAAGGTGTCTAGTTTTAATGAGGTGTGCATTTGCTGCTTGCTGTCTAGTTTTCATAACCTTGATAAACTGCAGTGGCAGCCACAGACCACAAACAGACATCTGCTGGGTGACAACAGTTTTTATATTATATTATATTATATTATA
>VWZI01017165.1:316589-338320 GCA_013396835.1 Psilopogon haemacephalus | reverse complement strand
AAAAAAAAAAGCCACAACAGCCTCTACTAAAAAAAAAACTAAACTATTTGACCATGTCATGTTTGACATTGACAACTGGTTTTTAGTTTAGTTGTTCCCCCCATGCTCCTTGACCCTCTTCAACATCACATTCAACTCAGGAAACACATCTAACTTGCCCTTACCTCATTTTAACCTCATACAGAGGAGATGAACACTCCTTAAAATAAAAAAAGGCCAGAAGGCTGCAGGGATATAATTTTTTTTTCCTTATAGCCACAAAAAAAAAAAAAAAGAAACAAACTAAAATAATTCCAGCCACATTTAATACAGTAGATTCTGTTTTAAAACACGAATTGGTTTTACTTCTACTATGCCTCGGGATCAAGTAAAGAGGTAAAATGACTTCACTGGAGAAGCAGACGTTTAAAGATCGTAACAGGAGTTGTAACAAATGAAAGAATTATCCTTTTGCTCATGAAAAATGATCCTTATTTGCAAAGGAAAAAAAAAAAAAAAGGGCTGTTTTGTGAATTCCCTAACGATGTTATTTTAATTGAGAAAGATCTATCAGTGTTTTCCTTACCAAGCTCATGAGATTTTTTTCCTACAGCCATAGCCACAAGAGCAAGTTCCCCCTTTCAAAATACAGTAGTTCAAGGGTTTTTTTTTCCTACAGATCTGTGTTCAAGTCTCATTCACTGTCTTCCAAGTCCAGACATTCTGTCAGATGAAAGCGTAGCACAGAGTGCCTCCCTTTTCTGATGTCCTCTTCCAGCTGTGAAGCTATGACCAGCTCAAAAGGGACATATTTCCATTAGAGGGATTTGAAGTTTTGTTCCAGAAGGCTCATTATACCAAAGTTCCACCAAAAAAAAGTAATTCTTATTTATATGGTATTCTATATGTTGTATTTCCAGGGAATTTCTCAATTCCATATAGCAAAATTCAGCTGCAATTCCTGCTACCACACACACAAAAAAAGACCCCAACTAAACAAAACCATCCCCAAAACAAAACCTCCAAAAGAAGACACAAACCCTGTGCTGCTTAATTGCCCTTGTTTCAATTTGCTAGTGCACTACTCAGATTACACACCTGGGACTAAATATCCCACTTGGAATTGCTAGGAAGGCTTTCTGAGTCTCAAGACGACACTTTTTCACCACCAATGAATTAGTTCTCATCGCCTGCTGAAGTACAGTCACCAACTCAACCTCATGAAGTTCAATAAGGACAAGTGCAGAGTCCTGCATCTGAGGCCAGATCAGACCAGGAAGCAGTACAGACTAGGTGTTGTCCTGATGAAAAGCAGCTCCATGGAGAAAGACTTTGGAGCCACAGTGGACAGCAAGGTAGCCATGGGACAACAATGGGCCCGTGTGGCCAAGAGGGCCAACAACATCCTTGGCTCACTAAGAAAAGTGTGTCAAGCAGGTCTAGGGAGGTTCTTCTCCCCCTGTACTCTGCCATTGTGAGACCACATCTAGAATACTGTGTCCAGTTTTGGGCTACCCGATTCAAGAGATACAGGGAGCTGATGAAGAGAGTCATAGAATCATAGAATGGTTTAGGTTGGAAGAGACCTTAAAGATCATCCAGTTCCAACCCCCCTGTGCCATAGGCAGGGACACCTCCCACTAGATCAGGTCGCTCAAGACCTCATCCAGCCTGGTCTTGAACACATCCAGGGTGTCCAACAGGACTGGAACATCCCTCCTATAAAGAAAGGGAATCTTATCAAAATCTACTACTGCAGAGTACCCTTGCTAGAAACATCAGGAAAAAACCCTGCCAATAAGTCTGCTGATGCCAATTATTTGACCGTTATTTTCTCCGCTGATAGACAGAAGCATTTTTTTCCCTCCAGGTTTATCAGTACAACAGCATCCCCTCAGCTCAGTATAATAACACAGACCAAAGACACTACACACATTCATCAAAGCAAACACGGGTGACCTACCTATGTAAGGCCATCCCTCTGCTGCAAGCTTCCACCCCGCTGTGGTCAAGACGTCCACCTGACAGTAAATCTTTAGCACATTACTTATTCCCAGCTCTGACAAGACATTCCCTGCTGCGTCTGGCTGGATGTTTGTGCATTAGTACACTTTGGTCCTTATCAGTGCTACTGGATTTCCAAGTCCCCTACACAGGTAAAAGCAACCGTTGCAGACTGGGGGAAATAGGGAGAGGAACTCTTTCAGGTGGAGCTCTCCAAAGATGAACACACTCTCAGCTCAGGAAGAAATGTTTTGATCCTCAAAGGAATACGAACAAGGCAAAATATTTTGGAATAGATTGTGAATATAAGTCATGAATTCTTTTGGTTGGTAAAGACCAAAAGAATCTTTAGCAGTCTTTATCATCAAGTCCAACCATCAGCTTAGACAATCATGGTCATTAACCACGTCCCCAAGTGCCACGTCCACATGTTTCTTGAACAGCTCTGGGAGGGTAACTCCACCACCTCCCTGGGCAGGCTGTTCCAATGTTTGACCACTCTTACAGTAAAAAGTATTTTATTAATATTCAGCTTCCTCTTACTCTACAACTTAATACTAAGGAGAAGAGACCAAACCCCACCTTACTGAAATCTCCTCTTAGGGAACTGTAGAGAGCTCCTACAAACTAAACAACCCCAGTTCCCTCAGCTACTCCTCACCAGACCTGTTCTCCAGACCCTTCACCAGCTTTGTTGCCTTTCTCTGGACATGCTCCAGGAACTCAACATATTTCTTGTAGTGAGAGGTCCAAAATTGATCCAAGTATTTGAGGTGTAGCCTCACCAGTACCTAGGGGCACAACCAGTTCCCTAGTCCTTCTGGGCACACAGTTCCTCATCCACACCAGAGTGCTTTTGGCCTTTCTGGCCACCTGAGCACACTGCTGGCTGGTGTTCAGCCATCTATCAATAAGCACTCCCTGGTCCTTTTTCTGTCAGGTAACTTTCCAGCAACTTTGCCCCAAGCCTGAAGCACTACATATTTGGGCAGATCTAAGCACAATTAGTCTCTGGCTTGTGAGATTTTTCCAGAAGCTCGCCACACACTCCCAGCACTCCTACTCCCTCTGCTCACATAAAGAAATGTTGATGCCTCTTCTAAGCCTCAAAGGTTGTCTCAGATTTGTGGTGTAGGGTGTTGAACATGGCCAGCAGTATTCTTGCAAGACATTATGAATTTGAAGTAGAAACTAAAAAAACCTTTTTCTTCACATGGAGTGGATGCTACACAGATCATCTTTCAGGTGACCCCAGGCAGGTCACAGAACCGTTTGTAAAAGTCCCATCTGAAAACCCAGTGGACAAAAAAGGCAAAACCTCCACATCTGGGGAGAAAAGCATGAGTTAGCAACAAATTTCAAAAACAAGAGACAGAGTAAAACTGTAAAGCAGGGAATTGTGCAGTCAGAAGGGAAGGGTTTTGAAGAGAGAAGGCATGAAATAGAATCACAGAATCATTAAGCCTGGAAAAGACCTCTAAGATCATCAAATCCAGATGTCAACCCAACATCTGAAGTCTCACAGCATGAAAAGGTTTATCATCTAACTGTCAACCCAACACAACTACGGCCATTCAACCATGTCACAAAGTGCCATGTCTGAAGGCTCCTTGAATACCTCCAGGGATGGTGACTCAGGAGTGATGAAGATGGTGACTGACTCCCCTGGACAACCTGTGCAATGTCTGACCAAATACATCTAGTTAGAATTAATTTGGTGCCTCCCTTTCATGATCTCTTTGCAGACCTTTTTTCTCATATTCAGCTTAGTTTGCCTGTACCAATCCCTGAAATCTTCTCAGTTTTCCTTCCACACCAGCAGTGTTTCTCAGTTTTAATTCTTTACCAGCACTGTTAAATCTATGATCATGCAAAATGCAAATCATTCCTTTTCCTCGCTGAGCAAAGCATCCAGAACTTCATTAAAGTTCCAATCTGCTTTCCAGCCTGCCAGCTTGCCACAAGAATCAGATTATTGTCTACCTACAGGTCCTGGGAGAATTTTTTTTGTGTGAATAAACCAGAGAAAGTGAAGGTGATTACCATTATATCAGTGGTAGTTTCTCAGTTACACTTAAAATATCAAGGCTCTAACCTCAGCCCTCGTGCTGCGAAGATGACTCCTCTGCACTCTGCTTTGCTGCAGGAAATGTAAATATTTGGCCGTTGTTGTACCACAAAGACAATCTGTCTCCCTCCTCTGCTCTGTTTGTTCTGTAGTGACATCCTGTACTAGCAATGCTGATATTCATTCTCCTGTTTATCCTTCAAAGCCACCAGCAAGGATTAAGTACCGAGGACGAAGCTGGCGGAGGTTCAGCAGTATGTGAGCTACGCACTTCGTGGTCTAGATGTGGACTGGAGAAAATGTTACAAAGAGAAATTAAATTTCACTGAAATAGGTCAGGTATCAGAGGTACCTGTTGGTTCTTTAAACAAGGAACTTGCCAGTCATGATGAGTGACAGTGTGATTATTAATATCTGCTGTATGCTGCTACATTCTCCTTCTATTCATTCATTTTCCACCTTTACTTCTGGTCCACCGCAAGGACAGCACCCTCAGGCATATCCCATGTAAAGGCTGACACCAGACACCAGGCATCTCACTTTTTTTTCCTCACTGAATGACAAGCAGTGGTGTCCCCAAGGCCATCAAGTCCACAACTGATACTATCCTCTACACACAGGTCTCCCTGCTGTCCTGCCAATGTGCTTTACACATTGTGATGCTGAAGATCTGTCAGTCACAAGAACCAGCAAATCTCTGCTGATAAAAACCACCCTGGGCATATCCACATTTTCATGATAATTCTGTGCAGCTTTGTCACCACTTACATGATCCTGCTCAAGAGTGGCTGTGGAGTCTCTTTCTCTGGAGAGTTTCAAGGCCTGTCTGGATGTGTTCCTGTGTGCCCTGAGCTAGATTGTCTGGTCCTGCTCTGGCAGGGGTGTTGGACTTGATGATCTCTTTGGGTCCGTTTCCAAGCCCTGACATCCTGGGAGCCTGTGAACCCCTTATGAGGTGCTGGATCAAGTCCAGAGAATGGCAATAAAGATGGTGAAGGGTTTGAGGCACAGCTCTGGTGAGGAGCAGCTTGGAGGCAGGTGGAGGAGTCTGGAGAAGAGAAGGTTAAGGAGAAACTTCACTCTCTGCAACTCCCTGAAAGGAGGCTGGAGTGAGGTGAGGGTTGACTTCTTTCTCAGATTAACTAACAACAGGAGAAGCAGAAATAGCTTCAAGCTGCACCAGGGGAGATTTAGGTTGAATATTAGGGAAAAAAACAATTACTGAAAGAGTGCTTAGGTATTGGAACAGGTTGCCTAGGGAGGTGGTGGTCACTATCCCTGGAGGTGTTCAAGACACATATGGATGTGTCACTTGGTGATGTAGTTGTAGTGGCCACGGTGGTATTAGCTTGACAGTTGGACTCCATGATTTTCCAACTGCAAACATATTATGATTTTATGACCCTGGACAGAAGGCACAGAAGCAGCACAGCCTGCTTCCTGCTGCTTCACCTCCCCACCTGAAAAACAGGCAAATCCCAGAGGATGAACCTTAGGACTGCGCTCAAGATCCTGCAGCAGCACTTGCTGTTCTGGGACCCCAGGCACAATCAGAACAGCAGTACAGCCCTTGTACCAAATTACTGCTGCTCACACGTGAGCTGCAGGATGCTGTCCTAATGAATCATTATTTATTAATTTTATAGCACAATACCAAAAGCCCTGAGCTTCCTCCCCTCACAAATCAATAGCATAAATATGCAGCCTTTACTGGCAGGAGCTGATCCCTGTTGAATTCATGATCAGCATGAGAAAAAAAAACAAGCAGTATTTTTCTTTTATACCCAGGAANAAGGCACAAAGTATATTTTTATGTTAATCCCAGAAAAAAAAAAAAAAACACCAAAAAAAAGAGCCCAGTAGGAAGGATAAAGAGGGCAGAGATGTCAATTTTGATAAAAGAACGTAGATGACATTAAAACCCCAGGTAACTTTAATTAACTACATGCCTTACTATTTATTTGAAATATAAAATGCATATATATGGGTCTGCTCTTCGAGGTGTGTGCTTTACAAACAAGAGAGCATAAAAGGGCAAGGGCCCATTAGAGAGACAAAGAAAATCAGGGGTTAGAAGGGACCCAAAGAGATCATCCAGTCCAACCCCTCCTGCCACAGCAGGACCAGACAATCTAGCTCAGGGCACACAGGAACACATCCAGACAGGCCTTGAAAGGAGACTCTCTGGAGAGATTGTTTCAGTGCTTTGGGAACCTTACAGGCAAGAAGTTGCCTCTTGTGTTGAGCTGGAACCTCCTGTGCTACAGCTTCCATCCATTGCTCCTTGTCCTATCCCAGGGAGCAAATGAGCAGAGCCTGTCCCCCTCCTCCTGATCCTCAGCCCTCAGACATGTATCAACATTTATTAAATCCCCTCTCAGTCTTCTCCATACTAAGCAGCCCCAGGTCCCTCAGCCTCTCCTTATCAGTCATGCCCTCCAGTCCCCCATCATCCTCATAGCCCTCTGCTAGACCCTCTCCAGCAGATCCCTGTCCCTCTTAAACTGGGGAGCCCAAATCTGAACGCAGATGGACAAGATGACCTTTGAGGGTTCCTTCCAACACGATGCAACCTGTGACACATGCATGAAGTAGTTGAGCTATCAGCTTAATTTGTCATAGATCAAAATCTCTGAGTGTGTTGCTTTACCAGTGGCAAAGGCAATTCTAGCCATGAAATAACAACAACAAAAGCCTGGGAAGGAGTGAAAAGAATGAGACATCAGTCTGAGGCTTATTGGCAGACTTCCTACACGTTCAGCAAATCCCACTGATTAGAATCAGGCATTTCTCACATTGCACAGAGGTCAGCACCTGCCTATGGCTTTGTCAGCTGCAGAATTCCAAGTTCTCAGTGTTGAGGAAATGACTAACACTGAGTAGGTTTTGATCTAGTCATTAATCCCTCTGCAAACTGAGGAGAGCTGTCCCCAGACCATGAGACCACATTCAGAAATAGCTGATGAACTTACCAAATGACCAATTGATCCACAGGTAAATATTTACCTTCAAGACTTTGGGCCACGTTTGGAATCTGTGATAGGGCTCATCTCCAAAAGGAGGATAATTTTGGGATTACCATTTCTCTTCCCAGAAATCCATCTATATGCCCTGATTGAAACTTCTAAGCATCATCTCCACTCCATGGTAAAACGAATGCCAAGTTTCCTAGGGCCAACACTGTTCAGAGAGTGACTGCACCTTGTTTTTTCTTGGCATGTGAACCCTTAGGACTCAAAAATCCATGGAAAGGATGCCTAAATGGAATGTAACCATAACCAACAATTTAAAAGGAAAAAAAAAAAAACAAACAAACCTCACAGAATAAACAAACACATAGTTAAAAAATAATACTAAATTTGGGGTTTGCTCGCACTATAGATATAAAACTTACAAATAGACATTGGAAAATTTTGCTAGGTGCACTGAACATTTATTGTGACAAATCAGGTCACTTTGTATGGCCTTGATTTGGCTTGCATGACTCCGTTTCCACGTATTTCCCTTCTCTAAGCTTACCTGCTGCTACACAAGAGAAAATACTGCCCCATTGCCAGTCTAATAACAGTTATGATTAGTGTAATTAAAATGGGACTTAGCCCACAAACGTCAGAAGTCAGTTACGTTCCTTTCCTATGTTGGTATGTGTTTCCATCAATTATTTTTACTTCCCCCTTTAATAACTATTTTATTATTTCATATTAATTTGCTTTTGATAAATTAAATTCAACACACCGAGGGACCTCAAAGCAAATTAGCTCTTAGCTGCATCAGGCTTTAAAGATCCAAACCCAGATATTGTTTTTCCCCTTGGTGGCCTCTATAAATATACATCAGACATCCTAAGGAAGAGCTGAAGCTGACAGCTCCACAGTTAGCATTCTAGAACTACAAAATTTGTACCACAAATATCTGGTTTGCCTTCTCGTCTGTGTGTTGGTTTGAGCTAACTGGAGAATTTGAGTGAAAAATTAGACTATTGGCTGAGAGAGGCAAACACAGTGTCTCACTTCACCAGAGTTTTACTGAGAAAGAAAAAAAAAGTTGTTTTTAAGAACTGTTCTCAAAACAACTAGATATCAGATGGTTTCTGACCATTCTGGGCTGCGGCTGCTCCTTTCGCATGGTCTCCTTTCCCTTTGTCTTGGTAGCTAATTCAGAGTAAAACTACTAACTCCTTTCTACTACTAACCCCCCTGACTGATCTACTTCAGCTTATCTGCAACATTTACAGGTGGTGAGATAAGATTGGGGAAGGGGGGAAAGGTGGTAGGGGGTGGTTGGTTACCCCTCTTGGAGATTTGGGTCTCTGGGAGGGCTGTGGTGTTTCTGTATTACCTTTTCATTGTATATATCTGTAAATATCTGTTATACCTTGTAAATATCTGCTTGTATATTGTGCATTGCTGTAAATATAAAGCTTCATTTATCAACTTCCAGTGTTTTTGAGCCCTAGCCGGGGTTCATAAAAGGTGGGGGGGCAGGTAACTGCTAAACCACTACAGTCTGGTTTCTCCCCTCCCCTAAAGATATTTTGAAGACTTGACTCTAAAATCTTTCCAAAGTAAGAAATTTGGAATCCAAGCTGCAATTAAGTATCATGCAAATTCTGGCTGCATGTCCTGCATGATTTCAGATAACAGGAATTACTATTACACTTCCTTATCTTTTAAACTTACAAATCAGCTCCAAAAAGATGTCAAGACTTAAATTCAATCAAGTAGTAAAAAATAACTTTGCAAGTGAAGCTGCTGCTAAAACAAACCATCAGAGGCAGCAAGCACACATCATGTGGCTATGGACTGATGTGCTTCCCTTGTCCTGGTTAAAATGTGCAAATGTTCTTTACAGCAAGCAGGACATATGGATTTTCGCTCACAAGACAGTCCTGATGGCCAGGATATGTAGGGTTTTGTTTGCTTGCTCTTTTTCTGGCACCAGCAGCCTCACATTGCTGGCTGCCCCATGTCAGTTTAGATCAACCATGACCATACAAGCCACAGGCTCACAAGTAAGACAGGATGTGCTGGTTTGAGGCTAATTGGAATATTTTAATGAGAAAAATTAGATTATAGGCTGTGAAAAGCGAACACTGGTGACGGATACTGCACTCACAGGTTTGCTGGGATGTATAAAAGCAAGGACATAAACTTAGATAAGACAGTCTGGGTCTGTCTGTCAGAGTTTGTAGGTGTCGGTGTCTCTCTCTGGCTTCTAGATGGATCTGTGTAACCCAACTAATCACTCTGCTTCTAACCACTCCAGCTGATCCTTCCAACTCACCTTGCATGTAAAGCAGATTTTGGGATAAGAAAGGGATGTGGAAAGGAGATAGAAGAGTGGTTGGGAACCCCTCCTAGGGACTCTGATTTCTGGGAGGGGTATTGTGTTTCTGTATTATTTTTAACTTGTATACTTCTGTCTATAGCTGTAAATATTTGCAATCTATTGTAAATATCTGCTTGTAAATTGTGCTAAGCTGTGAATATAAAGCTTCATTCCTTAACTTCCAGCTGGCTGAGTCTAGTCTACATGAACTCACTGTGTGTGTGTGGGTAACTCCCAAACCATCACAGAGGGTAGGAACTGAAAGGCCTCTCCTTCCAGCTGGGAGTCATATTTTGAAGCAGCTTCAGATTCAGAAAGGCAGGAGAAAAAGAAAAAAAAAATAAAAACCAAAACCAAAGGAAAGGAACAAGAAGACAAAGAACAGGATTTGCCTTTCTTTAGCAAGTCTGCCAGCTGCTGCATTAGCAAGAGTAATCTACCACTCTCTTCCAGTGCTGAAAGTGAATTTGTGTTCACCTTGAAGAGAAGACTTTAACCAGCATGCAGGATCCTGACGCAGGGCAGGCAAAAGTCATGACAGTAAAGGAGAGGCACAACTTCAAGCACTCCATTTCCTTCAGCACTTCCAATTCTCCTGCTTTCAGGGCAGGTCTACACCTGCACTTCAGACCAGATGCTGCTTTTCAAGTGAACCCCAGGACAGCAGCACTTACACTGCACCATACCAACTTACTCTCAGACTGAGCTACAGTGCAAGATGCCTCACCAATAATGAGTGGTTGGTCCATGAACTCAGTCTAGAGACAGTCCTAAAAACACAGAGCTGAAGTCAAGGTCTCGGCCTCAATTATTTTGCTTTCTGGTTCCCTCCACCTTAGCCAGTCCTACCTGCCAATGCAGGCAGCAGCTGAGGTATGCTCTTGCCATCCATTTCCACTCTCACTTGTTATGCAGGTCATTTTCTCAAATGCTTAACTTGTCCTATCTCTTCTTGCAAACAACCCATCTGCTTTGTGAGCTCCATTTTCAGGGTGACAAGTAACATGCCAGCATGGCAGTGGCATGCCTGAAGTCACCCTTCAGACCACCAGTGGATCATGGATGGATGGTGCTAGTGTCAGCCACACAGTATCGCACACATCAGAGCAAATCATTGCTCATGTGCACAGAATTATACCTCAGCCTGCAGCAGTGAAAACTAGAGCTGAATTTTAAGACTGGTCTCAGCAGCATCCCTACTATCAAGAAAAAACATCATCATATCCCTTTAGCATTCTGTGCCTAAGCTAATCACATATCATTTAACTATCCCTTATGCACTCATGTCTCACAATTAATGTTTGCAAGGTGCCTTAAAATTTCCCAGTCAGGCTGCTATTAAATTATTATTGCTATTTGATTTTGAGTTTAGTGCCTTCATCTGTTTGACATACTGTGAGTTCACCTCCTTTTCTCCTTTCTGGCTCCTCGAGTGATAGTAAAATCACATTATAGTGCTGCAGTCCCAAGAGGAAAACCAGCTGCACTGAACTCCATGAGGCCTGTTCCCAGACTGGACTCCTCCCAAGAGGGCTGTTCATTCTTGGAGTCCTGAAGAAAATTATGCTGTTGGCACTGGACTCTTCTGTCTGACCTGGATGCAATTAAATACTGGGTACACACAAGCTCAGGCTGGATGGGGCTCTGAGTAACCTTACTCAGTTGAAGATGTCCATGCTCACTGCAGGGAGGTTGGACTAGATGACCTTTAAAAGTCCCTTCCAACACAGAGCATTCTATGATGCTGTCTGAAGTGAGGTCCACACGAGCAAATCACCAATCACCAATCTGAAAGAAGCTACAAGGCTACTTTGTGAGGTGAAATGCCTTCCTGTGGTTTATTCCTTCTACTCATCTCTATAAACATACTGATGGCAAAGCTACAGCCCTGAGAATTATCAACAGCACCAGCTAATCCCTTTCTTCACTTACTTTGAGGGATGGTCTTTTAAGTTCTGCAAGAAAAATGTGCTACTTGACAGCTCTGCAGAAAAGTATCTGACAAATATGCAAAAGATGACCTATGGCTCCAGAAAGCTCTTGAGAGAATTGATCCACAAACACACACATTATCAGACAGCAAAGCAAATTAGAACCAGCCACTAAAGGTACCAGTGGCTCAATAAATGATTTCCTGGCATTTCAGTATATTAGAGAGGCAGAAGATCTTTCCTTTGGGGTTCCCATCACAGCAGGTCTATTTTCTTTGTAAACTCTAGATGGAGAATGCGTGAAAAGAGGAAAAGAATCTAAACAAAGCCATAAATATAATGGCAGGTTTGGCTTCTCAAAATGAAAATGTCTTGCCAGGCTATTTACTCAAACCCTAGACTATGGCAACAGATTTTTGCAGGTTTTCCTGTCCAGTACTTCCGTGATTGTGTGGTACAGTAGTGTACATATTTCCTGAGAAGAATAAGAAATAAAAAGCCCTGCATTTAAACTGACAGCATATGATTAAAGTAGCTTTTTCTCTCTTTGACATCTATACGTACAACAGCAGTGGATGAAACCTTTGTCTGCTCAGATTGCTCTTCTTCATCCCGCTGCAAACAAGGACAAAAGCTTCCTGAATCCAATTCCAGGCGACTGAATGGCTCAGAGCACCAACAATTCTGCTCGACATCCCCCCCAGTCTTTGACTCGAATGTAACAGTTAATAATACACCAAGTTAATAGTAAGTGGAAAATCCAACAGCTGCGTGTAGCTCTATATAAAAAGCGGTGATTTGAGGCAAAGTCTCAGTGCTCAGCTTTCTATCTTCTCTCAACTGATACTTTCAGTGGCAGTTTCCAAACAGGTAAGAATGATCAGTTCAGTGACTGAGCTGTTTTCATACTTTTAGAGATGCTCTGATGCATCAGCACATAGTTATTTGGAGAGCTACTTACAGCAACACTAAATACTTACACATCTTTGTGCCACAGCAGTTGGAGTGGTATAATTCTGCTTTCTGACCTGTGACATTTCAGGAATCAGCCTGAAACCTTTTTTTTTCCTTTGGGATTTAGCAACCTGATCTGGTGGGAGGTGTCCCTGCCTATGGCGGGGGGTTGGAACTGGATGATCTTTAAAGTTTCTTCCAACCTAAACCATTCTATGATTCTATGATTATGAAAGCACTTTAAGCTTTCAAAATGGCTCCTAAGAGGACTGAATAAGATCATAGAATCATAGAACTGATTTGCTTGAAAATAGCCTCTGAGATTGTTGAGTCCAAGCATCACCCAAAACCACCATGCCTGCTAAACCATGCCCCAAAGTACTGTGTCCAGATGTTTCTTGAACACCTCCAGGGACAATGACTCCCCCACTTCCCTAGGCAGCCTGTTCCAAAGCCAGACCACTCTTCAACAAACAAGCTTTCCCTAATATTCAATCTAAAACTAATATTCAATGTTTAGAAGCATCTACTGAAATTTGTTCCAACAAAACCAAATGAAGGATCTTGTTTCCTTGGTATACTTTTGTACCAGATGGACTTGCTATAATCACTTAGGCTGCAAAAGATCATCAAGTCCAACCATTACCTAAATCTATAGTCACAGTGGCTACTCAAGATTGGAAAGCCCCTCATATGAAGAGCATCACACAAAACAGAGCCTGTCACATCACAACACTGCCAGAGGAAAAGTAACCACTGGCATTAGCACAATGAGGCAGTCCCTGTCATCTGCCTGGAAAGCTCCAGTGGCATCTACAAAACAAAGTTTGAAATCAGCCAGCTGATTATGCACACTTACCTGAGGTAAAGCAGTGCTCACAAAACCTTGCAGAAATAGCCAGTTTCTGATTCGTGTGAGTGAGTTGCGTCTCTCTGCATGTTATGCTCCTCCATCCAAGGGGTGCATTTAAAATCCTTCACAGAATTAGAGAACACGTCAAGTGGGAAGGGACCCTTCAAAGACCACCTTGTCCAACCTCCTTGCAGTCAGCAGGGACACCAATTAGATCAGGTTGCTCAGGGTCCTCATAAAGTTTGACCTGGAATATCTCCAGGGACAGGGCCTTAAGCACATCTCTGCACAGCCTGTTCCAATGTTCCACCATCTTTGCTGTAAAGAACTTCCTCCTAATATCCAACCTAATCCTCCCCTGCACCAGTTTCAAACCATTGCCTCTCATCCTATCACTACAAACCCTTCTAAGCAGTTGCTCCCCAGCCTTGCTGCAGGTCCTCTTCAAATTCTGAAATGTATCTATAAGGTCTGGCCAAAACCTTCTCTTCTTCAGACTGAACAGCCTCAATTCTTTCAGCCTGTCTCCACAGCCCCTGATAATCTTTGTGGCCATCCTCTGGACTCACTCCAGGAGGTCCATGTCCTTCTTGTGTTGGGGGCCCCAGAGCTGGACAAAATACTCCACATGAGGCCTCACCAGAGCAGAGCAGTGGCAGAATCACCTCTCTCAACCTGCTGGCCATGCTTCTTTTAATGCAGCCCAGGATGTGATTGGCCCTCTGGGCTGCAAGTGTACACTGCTGGTTCACATCCAGCTTCTCATGCATCAGTACCCCTTTCACCTGCTCTCATCATCCCCCAGGCTACATTGATAGTGAGGATTGTTCTGACCCACATGCAGGACCTTGAACTTTGCCTTACTGAACCTCACCAGTTTCTTCTCATCCCACCTCTCCAGCCTGTCTCTGTTCCTGTGGTTCAGTCTTACCAACACCACTCAGCATCATCTGCAAACTTCCATCCATGGAATAAAAGAAGGAGGGAAGGAGGGAATTAGGGAAGGAGGGAGAACAAACAAACAAATACCCCAAAAGCCAAAAGCCCACCAAGTAAAGATAGTAAAAGCAGGACACAGAATGAGAACACAGGGAACATGTTCCCATTCTTACCAGCAGCTTTGGGAAAGTTGCTCTTTGGACTCAGGGATACTCTTTTTAACCATGTCCCTTCCTAACTCAGATTTGCTTGAATTTCTGGTTTTCATCCACTATTCCACCTAAAAAGTTGCACGCAGATAATGTGATTCTAAGTAAGTAAAAGCAGCATAACAATAAAAGCATATACATGGAACTCAGTTGACTCACAAGCATTAAACATTTATAAAAAGGCAAGATAACAGGAATGTGGCAGAAGCCAGCTCTGTTTTGACACTGTGATACAGCTTTCATTCCTTGCCTTGCTTTTTGTTGCTCATTTTGTATGTGTCTCTAGAAATTAATTTTTTAAGTAGAGTCGAGGCATTGACTTTTATCTTTATCTCGTTTCTCGTTCTGAATAAATGCAGGAAGAAAATGCCTTGTGGCATAAAAGAACTGTGCTTGTTTTTTGGTTTTTTTTTTAATAGAGACAAAAAGTCCCAAAATCAGCTGTGTCTAAGTTCCCACATTAGATTTCCAAGTCAGCAGCATATTGCTTTATCTTCATTGCTTTGGCTACAGCTGTTAACATTAAAAAAAAATTTAAAAAAAAAATAGATTAACATAAGCAGGGGAAAGGAAGGGGTGGGGGGGAAAGGCAAAAAGCAGAACCATAATTAAGGGAAAGAGCAAATTTTCACATGTATTTTCCAGATCATCACTAAAACATGTTTCTCAGCACCATAGCTAGATGGCTTCTCAATGGCTTTGACAGGAGGGTGGCAGAGTAGGAGGAAGCTCTACCATTTCCCTGGGCAGCTTGATCCAGGGCTAGTGCAGCTACTACAAACACTAGTGCACTTTGACTGCTTGAAGAAATGGGGAGAAGAAGCCACAGAAATCTGTGAAGATGTTCACCCTCTTCACATCCCTAGGGAATCTCGCATACAGTTTACTCCATAATGTAAGTTTTTCTATGAAGGAAGTTTGAAATCTGTGGGATAGGTAATTAAGTGTGTCCCACAGACACCCACCTACGTTGTGTGCTTCATAAGCACATCCATTTCTTGACAGGAAGCATCTAGTCACTAGTGGGTTTCTCCCACTGAAAGTTTAAACAAATACTCATTGTTAAACTAAGAAAGCTCTGGTTTATCTTCTTCTGGTCTGCCAATTTGAAGCAGTAATGAAATCAAAGCTGAAAAATTGAAAATAAGGCTCTGAGACACTGAAAGCCATTGCTTCTACCGAAGTGCAGGACGTGCTTCTCCAACCCACTGTCTTCCTCAAGAAGACAGACTTAGAACAGCACTATTAAAAGCATGCCAAGGTAGAAAAGCACACTGGATTCTTCAATAGAGGATGATTTCCATAGGAAGTAGAAGAGGAGGCTAAAATAACAGCTTATCTTGGATTTTTAGTATGCTTTCTAGTCAATTAACAGAAATCATTGTACCTTGCAATCACTTGCTTTGTCTTGGACCCTTATATATTCATCACTCCACACAAATGAACTCATACAGGTAGATCCATACATGAAAAACATAACAGGAAGGCAACTTACTTTGGCCATGATCAAATGCATCTGTGTTCCTTCAACTAATTAGATACTTTCCATGTTCAAGCACAGCTGATAATTTTAACACAGCAGGTATTTTAAGTTAGAGTCCCAGAATCATGGAAACATAGAATCATTAAGGTTAGAAAAGACCTTTAAGATCATTGAATCAAACTACAACCCAGCTACCATGACCACTAAACATATAATCATAGAATCATTAAGGTAGTAAAAGTCCTTAAAGATAATCAAGGAGAAATTGTGACTATGAAGAGCACCTGAGACACTGAGCCCCCAGTCACTTGAAAAGGTGAGAATTAGCTCCAGCTTTGGTTACTACCTTGCTGGCTCCCACTAGACCCAGTGGAGATAAATGGAACAGAGAACCCCAGGCAGACACCAGTTGATTTCTACTGACTACTGCCATGGCTTAGACAATTTTCTTTAGCTCCATATGACTTTTGGTTACTTCCAGGTAGCTAAAATTAAACAGTCATAAGTCTGAAATGGGGCTGTCCTAAACAGGAAGATCCTTTCTCTAAGCTGCTGCTTGAGATTGAGAATTAGGAAGCACACACAAAAATTTTTAAAACCCCAACCAACCAGAAAAAAAAAAAAGAAAACCCACAAAAAATAACAAGAAGAAATTATGCAGAACGTCTAAAAATTACAGTCTTAGTGCTTAGTTGTGGGTTTGATAAGACTAAAGGATGGGATGCCATCCAGAGGGACCTGGACAAGCCTCAGAAGGGGGATCAGAAGACTCTCATGAGGTTCAATAAGAAGTGTAAGGTTCTGCACCTAGGTCAGAGTGATCCCCATTATCGATTCAGGCTCGGGGGGATGATGAAGTTGAAGAGAAGAAAAAAAGGGATACTGGTAGAGAAGCTCAACATGAGCCAATGATGCAGGCTTGCAGCCCAGAAAGCCAATGGCATCCTGGGCTGCATCAAAAGATGAATGGCTATCAGCTTGAGAGACATGATTCTGTCCCTCTGCTCTGGTAAGACCTCACCTGGAGTACAGTGTCCAGCTCTGCAGATCTCAACACAGGAAGGACATGGACTTGATGAAGTGGGTCCAGAGGAGGGCCACAAAAATTACCAGGCAGATGAAACACCTCTGCTATCAGGCCAGGCTGAGGGAGCTGGGGTTGTTCAGCCTGGAGAAGAGAAGGCTCCAGGAAGACCTAACAGCAGCCTATCAGTATCTGAAGGAGGTCTACAAGAAGGCTGGAGAGAGATTATTATTTACAAAAGCCTGTGGTGATAGGACAAGGGCCAATGTCTCGAAAACAGAGAGCAGCAGATTCAGATTGGATGTTAGGAACAAGTTCTTTACCATGAGGGTGGTGGAACACAGGAAGGTAGCTGAGGCTCCATCCCTGGAGATATTCAAGGTCAGGCTCAACAAGGCTCTGAAGTGAAGGATGTCCCTGCTCACTGCAAGAAGGTTGGACTAGATGGCATTTGGATGTCCCTTCCAAGCCAAACCATTCTATGACTCTATTTAACATACCTGTGCATAACTAGATCAGAAGTAATATATTTTGTATGCACACTCCAGCAGCAAAATACATGGATTAAAATATTTTTAGCTAATATCTGTAAAAGGCCTGGGTGTAGTCAAGCAAACAGTGTTAAAAATTCTACAAACTTTCATGAAACTCTACCTGGAAATATTTAGGGTGAGTTTTTAAACTGTTGGTCTTGCTCTGATCTTATGGAATGATCGCTCAAGTAAAGCTGGCTGGAATTAGTGATTTAAGTAACAGCCTAAAATTCAAATTAGATTGGGGAGGAAAAAACCAAACCAAAACAAAAAAATCTCCAACCAAACCCTGAAGCATTATCTCTCTCTCTCTTTTTTTTTTTTATTTCCCCCTATTTTATTCTGTCTCTTAGGATGATAATTATATTCCTGCTAGGAAAAAAAAAACAAACAGGAGAGACACGGGCAAAAAGGTTATAACAAGAGCAACTATGAATTTTAAATACAATAACTTCCTGATCCCCTCATGAAAACTTTTGATAGCCTTCAGAATACATATATATTTGAAATCAAATTATAAACCTTCCAGTATTTGACTGACAAATCACTTGAACCACTGGGTGCAGTTGCCAGGATACCAAGAAAGCTCCTTGCTTCTCTCTCAGCAGGCTGCTAGACAGGCATACAGTGCCACATTTTCTTCTTTAATCCTGTTGTAACTTTTATCTGACCTTTCACTTAGTACAGTTTTAGTAATAAAAAAAAAAAAAGTTTGTTCATAAAAAAACACTAAAAATCTATGAATCTGATGATCTATATTCAAGTCACAGGCTGAAAAGGAAGGGGGAAAAAAAAAGAATTTCATGCCAAACTGCACAAGAGAGGGCAGGATCACACTCTTAGAGCAATTAATTATCCTTTTCAAGAGGTTGCATGAAAGAAGGAGATGATGATCCTCAGTTTCAAAATCCATGTCAATAATATCCATCAATTTCCTATGAATATTCAAACGTTGGGGGAGAAGAGTAAGGAAAAAAAAGAATGGAAAAGCCTTCCCCAGAACTGCGGTCATGCCAGCAGCCATCTGGGCATCAATTGAATCAAGTTGCTCAAGACTGTTTGGAGAAATGATACATTCTAAATGCAAGAAGCTGAGAACATCCTTTAGAGTCTTCTAAAAGCTGACACCAGAGTTCAGCAATGAGAAAGAAAACATAGAAACACTGAGCAAAAAGCAAACCGAGTCATAACCCTCTGGATTAATCTTTAGGATGCTTTCCTATCTTATAAATCTGCATTCCTCTCTCAGACAGATTTATTCTTATTTGAGGGACTGAGGGAACTGGGGTTGGTTAGTCTGGGGAAAAGGAGACTGAGGGGAGACCTTCTAACTCTGCAGAAGTCCCTGAAAGAAGGCTGGAGCCAGGTGGGGGTTGGTCTTGTGTGAAATTGTACAACTCTTCCAGATAAGGATCCTTGGGACACTCTCCAAAAGCACCAAGACTATTTAATGTGTTTTTCTTATTGATGCTATCAAGAGAATAAAGCAAACTTCTGTGTTGGCTTTCTTCAGCAGTTTTGGTAAAATTTCCTTGCTAAATATACGTTTCCATCACTTCTGTGAAGGGAAGAGCTGCATGAGGAAAAAGCAAGCAGCCCTTGGATGAAGGAATCAGAGTTGTTAAGGCTGGAAAAGACCTCTAAGATCATCAAGTCCATTCATCAGTGCAACACCACCATGGCCATTAAAGCACATCCCAAAGTGCCATCTCCACACATTTCTTGAACACCTCCAGGGATGGTGACTCCACCACCTCCCTGGGCAGCCTGTTCCAATGTCTGACCACTCTTTCAGGAAAGAAAGGTCTCCTAATATCCAACCCAAACCTCCCCTGGTGCAATTTCAGGCCATTTTCTCTTGTTCTATCACCTGATACTTGTGAAAAGAGATCAACTCGCCCCCATCACTCCACCTTCCTATCAGGCAGAGAGCAATGAGGTCTCCCCTCAGCCTCCTCTTCTCCAGATTAAACAATCCACAATACAGGTCACCTAACAGTATAATTCTGAAATTGTTTTTACTCTTCAGAATGGATTTTTTTTTTTTTTTATCTGTGATCATCTTGAGTTATTCTAAATGGTTGCTTCTGCTATTTTAATAAAAGTAGGAGAGAAAAATGAGCTTAAAACCCCAAGTTAAAAGAACACACAGCTATTGCAACCTGTCTGACGAAAAGCAACAGATGAAGAACCTCAGATATGAAAGAATGTAGCATCTCCAAGAGATGTACTAATGGCAATAATTGATGCTGAGAGCAACTCTCCTGTTGTACCTTGGCAGCAGTTGCTACTTGATGTAGAACTGCCAAAGAAAGCTTTTGTGCTGATCAAATAAAAAAAAAAAAGTCTTTGACAACTGACAGCATTTGGTGGAACAGTAGTTCAGGACTTGTTTATTTCGACCCAAAAGAGAAATGAAAGAAGTGAAGTATTTAAGAACTAGAAATACCAGAATGCTAATTCCTATGAATGTAATTTTGAAAAGGACAAAGCAGAATGTTTCCAACACTGCCAATCAAAACAACTCAACTGAAATGACATTTCTCGAGCTGAAATTCTTTATTTTATTTTGCTGATGCTATTAAACTATTTCAGTTGAATTTCAGAAAAATACTGCATTAAAAAAAAACAACGTGTTTTCATATCCATAGTCCCAATCATGTTCCCAGGTTACCAGATTATTTTTTATACGATGTACCTTACAGCTCAGAGGATGATCAGAGTGCTGGAGCACCTCTCCTATGAGGAGAGACTGAAGGAGTTAGGGCTGTTCAATCTGGAGAGGAGAAGGCTCTGAGGTGACCTTATTGTGGCCCCTCTTAAGGGGGCCTACAAGAAAGCTGGGGAGGGATTTTTTTAGGATGTCAGGCAGTGATAGGACTAGGGGGAATGAAACAAAACTAGAAATTAACAGATTCAGATGGGATGTTAGGAAGAAGTTCTCCAGCATGAGGGTAGTGAGACCCTGGAACAGGTTGCCCAGGGAGGTGGTGGAAGCTGGATGAGGCTTTGGGTAACCTGATCTAGTGTGAGGTGTCCCTAGCCATGGCAGGGGGGTTGGAACTAGATCCTTGTGGTCCTTTCCAGCCCTGACTGATTCTATGATTTGCTAGAGAATGATGAAACCTGCATAGAATCTAGCCTACAGGAGAGAAGAGGAAGCTGCACACTTGCACATGCAGTGACCAGACATTTTCTCTAACATCCAAGACAAACCTTCTCTGGCACAATTTCAGGCCATTTCCTCTCATCCTGTCATGATACCAGTGAGAAGAGACCAACTCCTTCCTCACTACAATCTCCTTTCAGGTAGTTTTAGAAGGAATTCTTACTCTATTTACAATCCTCTCTGTAGTGGTTTAGCAGTTACCTGTGTGTCGTCATCCCCCCCCTTTTATAAACCCCAGCTAGGACTCATAAACACTGGAAGTTAATAAATGAAGCTTTATATTTACAGCAATGCACAACAGACAAGCAAATATTTACAAGGTATAACAGATATTTACAGATATATACAATGAAAAGGTAATACAGAAACACCACAGCTCTCCCAGAGAGCAAAATCCCTAAGAAGGGTAACCAACCCCCCCCTACCACCTTTCCCCCCTTCCCCAGTCTTATCTCCCCACCTGTTGATGCTGCAGATAAGCTGAAATAGATCAGTCAGGGGGGTTAGTAGTAGAAAGAAGTTAGTAGTATTACTGAGAATTAGCTACCAAGACAGAAGGACAAAGGAGACCATGCAAAGAGCAGCCAGAAACCATCTGACATCTAGTGTTTTGGGTACAATTCTTAAAAAACAACTTTTTTTTTTTTCTTTCTCAGTAAAGCTCTGGTGAAGTGCCACACTGTGTTTACCTCTCTCAGCCAATAGTCTAATTTCTCACTCAAATTCTCCAATTAGCTCAAACCAGCACACTCCCTCATCATGGTCATCTCTCTCAATATTCCTTCAAATCTGTAGCACAAAAATATTGCCAAGGTGGATTTGATGACAGGCAGCTTCAAGTCAAGGAGTGAGACTTCTCAAGTCAAGTCTTTTTCTGGCTAGTCCTCTCCTCTATCTCAAGACCTTTTATGCGCCTCTTTGTGTTTTGTTATGGTTCTTTCAAGTTTATGGTAGCACTAATAGAAAATGGAATACAAACTAAGAGGTACTATAAAACATTACTCCTTTAGAAGGCCCTTTTCATTATAGCTTTTTTTTGGTTTTTTTTTTTGCAATGCAGCAGAGCTGGAGAGCTGTTCTCTTTTTCAGGATGAAGGACCCAGGGGTTACACATCAGCTGAAGATCAGCTTGGAAGCGAGACAGCTTCGAAAACACATCTCCTGGCTCAAAGCTGAGTATCTCCAAGGTGAAATTTTAAACTGTCAACCCTATTCTCATCTTGCATAATGCCAGGTCAAGATGTTTAATGCTTTGTT
>VWZI01017165.1:280318-316567 GCA_013396835.1 Psilopogon haemacephalus | reverse complement strand
TTTTTTTGCTTTTTTTTTTTTTTTTTTTTTTTTTTTTTTTAATCACTCTTGCTGACATTTGATACAGCTTAGTACGGTGCCTGCAGATTGTATCACTTTAGATATAAATGACTACAAACGCTTCTTTCACCTCTGCACAGGAAATAAGATCAAATATTTATCCTACCAACGTATAAAACCATATCTAAGAGCTGTAATTTGAAATTAAGCTACCTGGTGGTAAAGAAACCAGACAGTTTTGTTGGCACTGTATCTTATCTTGCCTTTGATTAGCTTAAGCTCTTTAAAGATGGCTTCTTTTTAATTTTTTTTTTCCCCCAGGGGAAAATATCACTCTGTTTACAATTAAAATTATAATAATTATAGAAATGTGCAACAAATTAAGTACAAGGTTTGATGGAGAGTAATGACAATGCATACAGAAAAGCACCTTTGAAGTACACCCCCTCATGTCTAATAACTTTGAGAACCTAATAGATTAGGAAATTGGAGTTAAAACTTAATGTTGGAAACCTCACAGAACGTCAGGGGCTAGAAGGGACCTTGAAAGCTCATCCAGTCCAATTCCCCTGAAGAGCAGGATCACCTATACCAGATCACACTGGAATACATCCAGGCAGGTCTTGAATATCTCCTGAGAGGGAGACTCCACAACCCCCCTGGGCAGCCTGTTCCAGGGCTCTGTCACCCTCACAGAACAAAAAACACTTTCTCATGTTCACATGGAACTTCCTGTGCCTCAGCTTCCACCCATTGCCCCTTGTCCTGTCATTGGGCATCACCCAGCAGAGCCTGGTTCAGCCTCCTGCCACTCACCCTGCACATATTGATAACCAATGATGAAGTCACCTCCCAGACTCCCCCTGTTCCCTCAGCCTCTCCTTGTAACAGACATATTCCATTCCCTCTCCCTTCATAATTTCAGTGTCTGCACTGGACTCTCTCAAGCAGCTCCTTGTCCTTGAACTGAGGAGCTCAGAACTGGACACAATATTCCATATGCTGCCTCACCAGAGCAGAATAAGTGGCAGTAGAATCTCTCTCAACCTACTAACTACAGCCCTTCTAATACATCCCAGAATGGCATTGGCCTTTCTAGCACATTTCTAGCACAAGGTCAACCTTCCATCCCCCAGGGCCTCCAGGTCCTTTCCCCCTTTGCTGCTCTCCAGCAGGTCAGTCCCCAACCTATCCTGATCCATGGGGTTGTCGTTTCCCAGGTGCATGGCTCCACATTTGCCCTTGTTGAATTCAATTTCTCCCTGCCCAGCTCTCCAGCCTGAGACTCTCTGAATGGCAGCACAACCCTCTGGTGTGTCAGCCACTCCACCCAGCTTTGTATCATTCCTCACAATTACTTTTTATTAAGTACAAACTAATATAACAGGGAAATAATAGATTAAAGGACCTCAACCACCCAGGATCTTCTCTTTTTTNNNNGCCCTGACCCCCCCAGGGCTTTTCTTTTTTTTTTTTTTTCTTTTTTTTTCTTTTTTTTTTCTCTCACTGTTCTTTTTCACATCTTGGTTTGATGTATTTTTGATTTGCTTGGTTTGAAAGCTGAGTGCATGGCTTATCTATTCCCCATGGTTTTCCTCCCTGAGTGTCTCACTTTAACAAGCTGTTTATTGATTTTTATGTTCATGTAATGGACTTTTACATTAAATGAGAAAATTCTGGATCCTACTGAGCAGCTGAAACCGTTTGGTTTTACACAGCCCACAGATCTAATTTCTGAATGGAATATTTTAAATCTCCCATTCACCTTCTGCTAGCAGAAAAAAATTACAGGTAAAATCATGGAATTTGTTTTAAAGTAAACTAAGGGATTATTTAGAGCTCAGTCTTGTGACATGCCATTCTACCATAACAGAGCTACACTTTTGACATGGTTGACATTTACATAAGTCCATCACCTATGTCATCCACTTATGTTTATTATACAAACATGAGCTGAGTTTGGATTCCACGTGGGAATGTGTGCGTCTATTGGGCTACAAAGGGATCCTATCATTGTTAATGCTGGGATGATTAGAATCATGAAATAGAAGGGACCTCTGGAGATCATCTAGTCCACGCCCCCTCCTAAAGCAGGTTCACCTAGATCAGGCTGCACAAGAACACATTCAAGTGGGTTTTTTAAATCTCCAGAGAATGAAACTCCACAACCTCTCCACCAGCCTTTTCCAGGGCTCTGGCACCCTCAAGGTGAACATGTTTCTCCTTAACTTCATTGAAACCTCCTGCATTCTAGTTTGTAGCTGTTGTCCCTTGTCCTATTGTAAATATCTGCTTGTATATTATGCTAAGCTGTGAATATAAAGCTTCATTCCTTAACTTCCACCCAGATGAGCCTAGTCTGGGTGAATTCAAATGTGTGTGGGACCAGGTAACTCCCAAGCCATCACATCCCAGCATGAAGGAACTCTGGGTACATCTCATGCTCAAAGGCATCGCTGGCTTTTGCCTGGGAAAACAAACAAAGAGGGGGAGGGGGAGGNGAAAGAGAAAGAGAAAGAGAAAGAGAAAGAGAAAGAGAAAGAGAAAGAGAAAGAGAAAGAGAAAGAGAAAGAGAAAGAGAAAGAGAAAGAGAAAGAGAAAGAGAAAGAGAAAGAGAAAGAGAAAGAGAAAGAGAAAGAGAAAGAGAAAGAGAAAGAGAAAGAGAAAGAGAAAGAGAAAGAGAAAGAGAAAGAGAAAGAGAAAGAGAAAGAGAAAGAGAAAGAGAAAGAGAAAGAGAAAGAGAAAGAGAAAGAGAAAGAGAAAGAGAAAGAGAAAGAGAAAGAGAAAGAGAAAGAGAAAGAGAAAGAGAAAGAGAAAGAGAAAGAGAAAGAGAAAGAGAAAGAGAAAGAGAAAGAGAAAGAGAAAGAGAAAGAGAAAGAGAAAGAGAAAGAGAAAGAGAAAGAGAAAGAGAAAGAGAAAGAGAAAGAGAAAGAGAAAGAGAAAGAGAAAGAGAAAGAGAAAGAGAAAGAGAAAGAGAAAGAGAAAGAGAAAGAGAAAGAGAAAGAGAAAGAGAAAGAGAAAGAGAAAGAGAAAGAGAAAGAGAAAGAGAAAGAGAAAGAGAAAGAGAAAGAGAAAGAGAAAGAGAAAGAGAAAGAGAAAGAGAAAGAGAAAGAGAAACCAACACAACTCTAGAATTTGGTCTTCCTGCTGGAGATAAGTGCTGTAATCACTCAGCAAGAGCTTCCTAACAAAGACAGGTCTGAAGCAGTGCTTTTCCCCAGTTTGCCAGTGCCTCACCCTTTACCAATATTTTAAATTAACATGTAAACTGCAACAAGTGAGACGTTGCAAATGGATGAAATGATGTAGAACATTCAATTACAAAGACTCTGCATGAGCCAGTGGCAGTCTCTCAAGGTTTCAGGCTGCTTTGCAGACATCCCAGTTTGACACCCATTCATGGCTGCATTTTAAGAGACATTTAGCATAATGCAGAGGCAAACCTCAGAGAGAGATGTCCTACTTGCTGGGGAAAAGAAAGGGCCTCTATCAGTCAGGAGCAATCTGGGGGTGAATAAAGTGCAATCTGAAGGAAGAATCTGTCCAGACAGTCTGGACAGAAGGAAAGAGCAAGTAAAGCCAAATGGGTAAGGAAACACAAACACAAGAGATGCATGTGGAAGAAAAGTGAAAAAGAGGCAAACAATTTCTCAGTAATCACAGATCACACAGCATCTTCTCACAGATAATTAGTGATAGAACAAGAGGGAATGCCCTCAAGCTGAGACTAACTAGGTTTAGACTGGACATTAGGGAATAATTTTCATGGAAAGAGAGGTCAGGCATTGAAATGGGCTGCTTAGGTAGGTGGTGGAGTCACCAACCCTGGAGGTGGTTAAAAATAATTTGGATGTGGTGCTTGGGGCTATGGTTTAGGGTGAGCCTTGTAGAGTAGGGATATGGGTTGGACTTGGTGATCCTGAGGAGCTTTGCAAGCCTGAATATTTCTGTGATAAAACCTCATGGGAAAAGCATCATTCAACATTTTCAATGCAAAGGAGATTTGCAGAACTTCATGCATCAGTTCTGCCAAAGCAACAGCCATCTCAGAATACTGGTAAAATAAATCCCACACTGGTAAAATATACCCAATACTGGTAAAGAACAATCAAAGGTAGGGTTTGTTCACATATTAAATGCATTCCATCATTAAAAAGTTTCTAAAACATTATGATTTGCTGATATTTGTAATAAAAATGTTATGAATTCAAGGAAGGAAATCTTGCTTGTTGTAGTCTCTGGTTCTGTTGTTGGTTTGGGGAACAGCCTTTTTGAAGAGGAGAAGAGGGAAGCTGGGAAGTGTTTTATTGCTCTTTTTCATTTTATCTGGGTAACCCAAAGCACTGTTATTTATACAGCTTTGGAACGGGACAGAAGCTTCCATGCTAAAACCTAAAATGATTAAAGGTCTTCTTTACAAGGTTACCTCCAGCTTTTTCATATATACTGAAGTCAACACTATTTATGGATGACATTGTCAGCAAAAAAAAGAAAAAAAAAACAGCATAACTTTTTTTTTGTTGTTTGTTTTCCTTGTAACTAGAAGTCTCAGTTTATTTCACCTTTAAAGAAGATGAAAATATGGCATTGTTTATGATTTCACGGGTTACAATTTCATTCTTTGCGCCATTATTAAACCTTTTATGTGCAAGTCTGAATCCAGTTTTTATTGCTCTTTTAAGTGAATCCAGTCTCCAAATAATCACCTCTTCGCTTCTGAATTTTATACTTGAATAAAGAGAGGTGATACAGGATGCTTTCAAAATGAATATATAAAAAAAAACCCCACAGAAGTGCTACGGTTCCTGGAAAGTACAGTTAGCCTAGGGATACGATATTTGAAGAAATCATTGTAATCCTCATGTACGAGAAGATATTCCAATGCTTAATATGATCCAGCAGATGATTAGCAATGCTTCTGAAATGCAGTTGAATGCCAGAGGATTGTAGACATAAAAGAATCAGAAGTAGTATATAATGGTAAGGGAAATACAAACCAGAAGTATTATTAATGTATTTCCCTTACTTTCTCACTATAAAAAAGACATCAAGGTGCTGGCACATGTTCAGAGAAGGACAATGAAGCTGGTGAAGGGTCTGGTGATGAGCAGCCAAGGGAATTGTGGTTGTTTAATCTAGAGAAAAGAAGACTGAGGGGAGACCTCATCCTCTATAGTTCCCCTAAAAGAGGTTGGAGCCAGCTGAAGATTATAGAATCATAGAATGGTTTAGGTTGGAAGAGACCTCAAAGATCAGCCAGTTCCAACCCCCCTGTGCCATAGGCAGGGACACCTCCCATTAGATCAGGTCGCTCAAGACCTCATCCAGCCTGGCCTTGAACACATCCAGGGAGGGAGCAGCCACAACCTCCCTGGGCAACCTGTTCCAGTGTCTCGCCACCCTCACTGTGAAGAATTTCTTCCTAACATCCCATTCAAATCTGCCCTCCGCCAGTTTGAACCCATTCCCCCTCGTCTTGTCATTACAAGACCTTGTGAACAGTCCCTCCCCAGCCCTCCTGTAGGCCCCCCTCCGATACTGGTAGGCTGCTATAAGGTCTAGATTGGTCTCCTCCTTACTATTTTAGTGACAGGATGTGTGGAAAGTTGCACCACAGCCAGTTTATGCTGAGTATCAGAAGAATCTTCTAGACTGAAAGGGTTCTCAAAGATTGGAACAGGCTCCCCAGGAAGGTAGTTGAATCCCCATTCCTGGAGGTCTTGAAAAGCTGCAGAGATGTGGTGCTGAGTGGCACCGTTTAGCACCAGCCTTAGTAGAGTCAAATAATGACTGGACTTGATCTTAAAGGTCTAACAGAAAGGATTTGATGATTGCTAATTTAATACCATCTATTAAGCCCACTATCATAAATATTACACAATTCAGAGATATTCTTCCCACTGTGTAGTGCCACTATAGTTTTCTTGGCAGTGTTCAAGGTCAGGCTGCACAATTTGGTCTACTGGAAGATGTCTGTGCCCAAGGCAGGAGGGTTGGAACTGGATGATCTTTAAGGTCCCTTTCAACTCTGAGCATTCTATGACACTTTTATTCTTCCAGACAAACTGAAAAGATGAACTTTCCAAACGTACCTAATTCCAAACTAATAATAAAATTAACCCTGGGTCAGATTTAATTTTTTTCTGAGGAAGGAAATGCTACAAATCAGTAATTACCACACTAGAGAATTTAGCCAATGCCTGTTGCTCTAAATCTCATTTTAATTAGCCAATAATTATCAGCTTCCAGAAAGCAGGCATGCAATAGATGAGCATGATTTTTGGTTGGGCTCTGGATGGTGGCTTCTTGTCATTAGAAGACAGAACAAACAGACACTAATAAAGCTGAAGTAGCTGATTTTTACTGAAATGCAGATACTTCTGTCATTTGCTAGCACTTCCATTCTGTTTTCAAGAGTGGGGACAATCTGCTTGCTGTGTGTCAGTCCTGTGTAAGATTGCTCTCTCTGGCAGGAATCTGTTGTTCTATAAAATCAGTCACTATTCAGTAGCAGCATCGTATTAATTATTCTACATTGCCTGGATCATCAACTTTTTCAACATGATGATGCACAAGATTTAGTAGCTCTGCTAAATTCCAAACACTGGGATTCTGGGGGCAGAAATAATCTTAAATAGTATAATGCTGCACAGTATTACTCACATTTCATTTCTGAGGAAAAGCTTAGAAAAACAGCCTGAAATATACCACTGACTTCAACAGCTAAGCCCATGAAGCCCACAACCATAGAACAGAACCATAGAATCAGTTCGGCTGGAAAAGACCTTTCAGATTATCAAGTCCAACTCTACCAAGGCTTCTGATAAACCATGTCCCTCAGCACCACATTGTTGCTTCTTTTGAGCATCTCCAGGGATGGAGATTCAACCACCTTCCATGGGGAGCCTGTTCCAGCATTCTACCTGATCACTAGATGAGGGACATATGCTCTCTATTAACCCCTCAGTCGTACCAAAGGGAAGAGAAAGGCAATAATGGAGCAGCTGACAAACTAAAACTACATTAATGAAAATGATAAAATGAAAGAGATATGAATATATCTAAAGCCAACACTGAGCCCAACCCCTGTTGGCAATTAGTCACCATCACCACTGATGCTGTGGAAGAAGTCCCAGACTGGATTCAACAGCAGATGGCTACTAGGTTCTGCAACTGGATTCAGAAACTCATGGATCAGGATCAAAGGCAGAATATATAGAGTCCTCCTCTGATGTTTGACCCTGGTCATCCTTCAGCTTTATGCCAAATATGCCATCCATGGGATGTAATCCCTTGTTGATAAGGTCAGGGTTTCCTGTCCTGCCTCCTTCTCCCTGCAACTGTTGCCTGTGCTATGAAGACAGGCTAAAAGAATTTGAGCTCTGCAGCCTGGAGAAGAGAAGGCTTCCAGGAGACCTTCTAGTAGCCTTCCAGTATCTGAAAGAGGCCTACAGGAAGGCTGGGGAGGGACTATTCACAAGTCCTTGTAATGACAGGATGAGGAGGAATGGGTTTAAACTGGAAGAGGGGAGATTAAAACTGGGTGTAAGTAGGAAGTTCTTTACAGTGAGGGTGGTGAGACACTGGCACAGGTTGCTTAGGGAGTCTGTGGCTGCTCACTCCCTTGAGTGAACTGTTCTAGTGGGAGGTGTCCCTGCCTATGGCAGGGGGTTTGAACTGGATGATCTTTGATGTCCCTTCCAACCTAAACCATTCTATGATTCCTGCAGTCAAAATTGACACACAAGATGTAGCAGTGCCCTTGGTCTGCACCCTGACCCTTGGTGCTAACTCTCCCCATCAGTGTTGTCACTGCCAGCAGCAGCCACTGTCTCTGCAAACCTGCCCTGAGCAGCAGAAAGGGCATCACAGAGCAGAGACCAAACTGGGAAGGCAGAGCTTCAAGCAGAACCAGTGCTGGCCTGGCTCACAACAGGATGAATATATTTAAAAATTAACTGCCACAAAACTAAAGTTAGTACTGCATTTAAAAGCTGGATGATACAGTCTGAAATACAAAGGACTGACTAAGCTGCACTTATATTTATACTAAGACTGATCACACTGAAAGCAGAGGATGCTGAAGCAAAGCAAAAGAATTCCAACTTCAGGAAGAGCAGAAATTCAGTATGAATGTTCAGTGACCTTCGTTTCCTTGTTGGTCTGTAGCCTGTCATTGGACTGCCACTGTACAGGTGCCTGATCCTTCCCACCTATTCTCTAGGGTAATCCATTGCTGAAAATAGCAAGCTTCATGTAGAAATATAGAACATCATTTATCCTAGTTTCCACAGAAAGCTCTAAATGTTCATCACAAAGCATTCTACAGCCAGAAAGCACTCAGCCTTAAATCCCCAAAGTTTTTATACATGTCTGTATTTTCTTCAGGAAGCCAAGTGTCTAAGTAGCTCAGTAAGAGAATCTAAGTATCTGTTACACTTCTCAAGGTTTCCCCTTACATCCTCTCTGAGAATAGAGACTTAATTGCTCACTATCCCGCTGCCACCCGTTTGTCCTGGGTTAAGCATTTTCTAGTAGTACATCTATTTCCTCTGCTAATAGATGCAAATGTCTTCAGGGAAACTCTTCCTTAACTTTAATAAGCAGAGAGTTGAAAGTCAAGTAATCAGTTCCAATAAAAGTATTCCAAGTCACTTTAACAGGAAATGTACTACTTCTTGTGAAGATAGGATCAAATTCAGTTGAATATATTAAACCAAACCAGGGCATTAAATTACTCCACATAGCTCCCTTCTCTGTTATCTTAAACTCTGAATCCTGTCGGTTGTAAATCTTGCTTATGGCTATTAGCCAGGCTGTGAGTTCTGTTGGCTACAGCTACTGGCTGGGCTTTGCATTCCACTGCTTACTCAGTTCCTTTCACGGGCTCTGTGTTTCCTGAAACCTGAAAATCTTTCAGCTTCAATTTCTCAACTCTTTTTGTGGAAAAATAAAAGCCAATTTTGTGAGGCCCCCCCCCCTCTCCCCCCACCTTGAGTACTGCGTCCAGTTCTCCTGTCCCCATCATGATGATAACACAGAACTGTTGGAGTGAGTCCAGAAGAGGGCCACTGAGGATGGAAAACCTCTGCTATGAGGATAGGCTGATGGAGCTGGGGTTGTTCAGCCTGGAGAAAACTCTGGGGGACCTTACAGCTGCTTTACAATAACTGAAAGGAAGCTACAGGAAAGCTGGGGAGGGACTTTTCATAAGGGTGTCTAGCAAGAGGACTAGGGGGAGTGGTTTTAAACTGAGGGAGTAGGCTTAGAGTAGATCTTAGGAAGAAGTTCTTCAGTAAGAGTGTGGTGAGACTCTGGAACAGATTGGCCAGAGAGGTTTTGAATGGTGCCCCCTGGGAGGTGTTCAAGGTCAGGCTGGATGATGCCTTGAGCAATGTGGTGCAATGGAAGGTGTCCCCACAAACAACTGGGAAGTTGGAGTAGGTTCCTTCCAACCTGAGCTGTTCTATGATTCTATTATGATTCCATGAGACATGGCTGCTAGGAGCCACCTTACTTCCGTTGCCTTTTGCAAAGATCTACATGAACTCAAAGCAAGTAACAAATTAATAACCACCACTCAAAACACATTAACACAGCTCTCAGTAACCACCTAAATATGCAACTTTTACAACACAGTGGGAATTCTGTTTAAAAACTAACACAAACCCACACAACCCAACTCCCTCCAGTCTTCAGTGTTAGGCTGTACCACCAGGAAAACATATGTAGATGAGGTGCTGAGGGACATGGTTCAGCACCAGGCTTGGAGGAGTTAGATAACAGTTGGACTGGATGATCTTAAAGATCTTTTCCAACTGAAACAATTCTATGATTCTATGACCAGCCTGTCCAAAACTGCTTCAGCCATGTTGAGATGATGCTACTACAGATATGTTGAGATGATGCTACTACATCACTTGGCAGTTTATTTCCCAAACTCAGTAACTTATCTCTGCTCACTTCATGGACATGAGCCTGAAGAGTCCATGCTGCAAATCTTGAAGCATCTGAGGTCAGAACTGACACCCACCAAACATGACATGTCCAGAGCTTTCAAGGAAATAAAGACCAAATGTTAAGCCACTTTCTTCCCAAGCATCAGGCACTAGGGCTCTGGAAAAGCATTCTTCTTCCCACCGAACACAGGCACTATTACAAACCTACTGCTGCTTCATTGCTTTAAAATACCACTGAAGCTGTGACTGCAAAGTGTGCAAGCAATATTACACTGGCAACTGAAACTTAGCAATATTTTAATCCACAAACTGCATGTTCTCTTTCCTAGCCTAACAAATTGTAGAGAGCATCATCATCAAATCTCCGAGCTGTAGCAGAATGTTATCCAAATGCCTCAAAAATACAAACCAGGTGTGCAAGTGATGAAAAACTAAACCTGAGAATAATGATCACTAATCACCATTAACCTGACTTTTCTCTAAACCAACTGAGAAAAGATCAGCACAAAAGGAGAACTTTTCACTTTTCTGGCTTTTCACTTCCTTGTGAAGGCTAAGTGGAATATTCCTGTGATCATTATTGGCTTTCTCATGATGATGCAGGACCAGCATTAGGCTTTAACACATTGTGTAAAACCCAAGTAAGCTTTAGAAATAGGAAAGATATAAAAAGAGATTTATAAAGATCATAGATATTAAGTAATAAAAATACTACAAAATAAAACCATAACAGCATTAATAAGTTTATGGTGGTTTTGTTTCAGAAGAAAAAAAAAAAAAAGATGGCTGAAATAAATTAATATTGATAGTCTCAGCCATCCAAACAGCTTATTGCTAGAAGTGATATAAAAATGAATTGCCTTTAAAGTCTTAACTAATTGAAAATGTTTCTCTTTTATAGGTGACCATTTATGTAAAAATCACCACTCTCTCATTACTGCCAACTGTGGCATTACTTGAACAAAACACAACCAAAGGATTGAATTTTCTTTTTTTTTGTTAGAAATACTCATCTTGTCTTCTGCTACGTTATGCTCCACAGAGATAACATCAAAATTAAATTAGTAGTTTCTTATCACTGAATAGAATCACACAATTACAGAATCGCTTCAGCCAGAAAAGACCTTTAAGATCATCCAGTCCAACCATTCTCTAACGCCAAAACATGTCCCTCGGCATCATATCTCTGCCTCTTTTCAAAACCTCTGAGGATGGGGATTCAACCACCTCCCTGGGCAACCTGTTCCAGCCTTTGAGAACCCTTTCAGTAAAGAAGTTCCCCTAATGCCCAACTGGAACCTCTCCTGGTGCAAACTGAGGCCACTTCCTCTCATCCTATCACTTGTTATGAGAGAAAGGAGACCAACTCCCACCTGGCTCCAATCTCCTTTCACAGTGTTGTAGAGAATGAGAAGGTCTCCCTTTAGTCCACAGTATTACCTTCACCTGTTGTGGTTAACACAAAGGTAATGACAATATATTTGACCTTGGAATAGTCTGGGCTTGTTTGTTTATGAAATCCAAGGCTTCTTCACCTATTAAAAGCCCTTTGTAATAATCAGGTAATAGGCTATACAGGGAAATGAATTAACCCAACTATTACCTTTCTTTCCGGTGAAAATCAGCAAAATTTTTTTGGGAACAGACATCTGTACAATCCATTTTTATTTCAGTTTTAGGCAACAATTTCACTGTCTTTCATCTTAAGCTACTGAAAAGACAGCAGTTTTGTCACAGACTTAAAGAAACAAGCCCAGCATTCTGCACAAAGTTACCAGAATTATATGATCCTAAATTCCAACTCAGTTTTGCCCTTAAACTTCAAGCATTGGAACAGGTTGCCCAAGGAGGTGGTGGTGTAAGCACCTCTGCAGGTGTTCAAGAAAACTCTGAATACTGAACTCCAGGAGATGGTTTAGTGGTCATGGTGCTGCTTGGTTGGTGGTTGGATTCAACGATTTTAGAGGTTTTTTGCAACTGAAACAATTCTATGATTAATTTTTCAGCTTAACTGACTTAAAATGGAATTCTAGCAGTGTTGGGGGGGATGAAATAAATAATAAAAAAAAAAAAAAAAAAAAAAAGAAAAAAGAAAATAAAAAAGTCAAAGCTGTGGAACAAATTGTGCTTATCTTATCCAGTAATGCCAAAGGTGCTATTACTTTTAAACTAAATGAGTATAACAAGAATTGAGCCTTTTCATTCGTCATGTTTTCAAGCATCACAGGGCTAGTGGGAACCATTCCAGGAGCATCCAACACTTTCCTAGAACGTTAGGAATGTCAGTGGAGACGTAACTAATCAATGAAATGCCCCACATTCATGTGGTCAGAGATCTGAAGGTAGTATCATTGCATGAATATAGCTCCACTGCTACATTATTAAAAGGGAGGATGAATGAATTTAATAGAGCACAAAATCGTTTGAAGCACCAATTGGATGGGACTGCTCCCCACATAGTCTCATGCAGAGCAGTAGCTGAGCATTTTTAAAGACTTTGGCTTCTCAGAGTGCATTTTAAGCATGTCAGGGCAGTTTTAAAGATAGTTTTGTATTGTTAAAACTTAGTGTGGTTGAGAAGTGCTCATTAAGTAATATCGTGGGCAAAGCACATCAACTGTTTAATCCTGCATGAAGTGTTTGACTATAAAAATGGGAAATGTGGTGTTGTCCATGACAAAGCTAACTTTCTCAGGTCCAATTGCTGCTCTGAAACAATAGAATCACAGAATTATTTTGATTGGAAAAGACCTTCGAGACCATTGAGCCGAATCATTAATGCAGCACTGCAGGTCACCGCTAAAGCATGTCCCTAAGCACTACAGCTGCAAGGCTTGTAAATACCTACAGGGATAGGGACTTCACCAGTTCCCTGGACAGCCTGTTCCAGGGCTTGACAACCCTTCTAGAGTCTCCCTGTAGTCTCCTCCAAGCTAAACAATCTCAGATACTTCAGCTGCTCCTCACCAGACCTGTTCTCCAGAGCCTCCATCAGCTTTGTTGCCAATTTTCTGGATGGGCTCTAGCAACTCAATGTCCTTGTTGGAGGGCCCCAAACAGAAATAGAAACTGCATGTAGGTGAAATATAGCAAGTGATGTAACTTTTCTGGTCTTTTCCACAGCATGAAACACTTAAAAAAACCCTTGATAAACAGTGTCATAGGTGTGCAGAGAGGCATGAAATTTGCAATTGTACCGGTACTTATCTGAATGGCCTTCCAGTGTCCTCTTTATGACACAGCACAGATGCTGCCTAAAACAAAAGGTTTCCATTCTTTAATTAAAAATGAGGGAGAGGGAAAGGAAAATATAACAAAAAAAAAAAACCACCACCAAATCTTGCTTACCTCAGGTATACAAAAGTCTATTTTTTCTCCTTATACTATAGCCTTAGAGGTCTAAGAAGGATGAATTTATTTAATAAAAACACGTGAGATCCAAAGAACACAAGAGACACTGCAGTCCTCACAGAAGAGACCAGCCCCCACCTGGCTACAACCTCCTTCCAGGTAGTTGTAGAGAGCAATGAGGTCTGCCCTCAGCCTCCTCTTCTCCAGGCTGAACACCCCCAGCTCCCTCAGCCTCTCCTTGTAGGGCTGTGCTCCAGCCCACTCACCAGACTTGCTCTGTATGTCCGTCTCATCAGAAAAGCAGCCCAAAAGGAAGAAGGGAGGAGAAAGAAACACTATTAACAGCCTGCCTCACAAGGCTCAGTTACCAGCATACTAAAGTCACTTGGAGTAGAAGATTGTTGCTACTTCAGAGATCCTCTCAGGAAGCTGCTCTCAAAGATGCCTTGGCCCATGTTGGAACTACTTCAAGAGAAGCATGTGAACCCTTGCAGCATCTCCCCATCTTGTTAAAGCAGAAAGATATGCTAATATTTCATATCTACATACTGTTCTACATTCTTAAAAAGCTCAGACATTAACATATCCCTCCTAAAAGCAGCACTGCACACACTATAGTCTCGATTTTACAGACGACTGAACAAACATAAAAAGGTTAAGCTTCTGACTCCCGCTACTTATTCGCTTTAGAAGTTGGGAGAGGAAAAACAGGAGCGCTGGAGAAGAAACTGGAATACAAAGAAATGCCTCTGGTACCATGGTCTTCTCTTTTCACTGTCCCTTTGGAATTTTGCCTTCATCTATACTCATCGCTTGTGATTTCAGAGCTGCAGTCACTGTACTTAGCCAAGCACTGCATTTTGAGGAAAGCAGGAACCCTGTTAGCAGCAAAGCACAAAAAGAGGCAAAGAAATCTCCAACTGTAGCAGCAGAATTTTCAGGAGTGAATTTTCTCATTCTGCTAAGCATTCTTAAGCGAGAAAAAGTTTTCTAAATGCAAAGGCTAAATTGAAGCGGAGGTCAGTAAAAGTTTCATCTGACACAAAAAGGAACACCAGAAACTTCGGTTTAAGCCCCCCAAATACTCAGTGTGGTTGAATCCCTTTTTATTCTTCCTTCACCTGTCAAAGTAGTATGAATTGAAACATCTTCACAAAATCTCAGGTGAAAACAAATAGTATCCCTGTGGAAAGATGGATTCAATTAACCTGACAGAAGCATTCCCATAGTACAGGACTCAGAGGGGCTACTCCGAGATTTTTTTGACCAATCAAGCCAACTTTTTCCTTCGGCTTCTTACAAATAACACACAAGCAAGTCAACATATATGCAGTCGCAGAAGTATAGAAACCCTTTGGTCGGAAAGGACCCCTAAAATCATAGAGTTCAACCATTTTCTAACTCAACCAAGGCTGGAGCTAAACAAGCTGCAACTGGCTACCTGTAGACTAGATATTAGGAATAGTTTTTTTCACAGCAAGAGTATTCAGGCATTGGAATGGGCTGTCCAGGGAGGTGGTTGAGTCACTGCCCCTGGATATGTTTAAAAGTTGTTTGGATGTGGTGCTTGGGCTATGGTTTAGGGTGAATCTTGTAGAGTAGGATTCTAGGCTGGACTTGGTGATCTCTAGAGTCTTTTCCAACCTGAATATTTATCTATGTCCCTCAGCAACACATCTCTGCATCTTTAAAACAGCTCCAGGGATGAAGGTTAAATCACCTCCCTGGGTAGCCTGTTCCAGTGGTAGAGAATCCTTTCAGTGAAGCAGTTTCTTCTACTATTCAATCTAAACCTCCTTTGGTGCACCTTGAGGCCACATGTACATAGAGTTTCCACACAGAACATATACTTGCTTTGTGCATGATTAGTTTTTGAAGAGCAGTGATCAAAGATTTATGAACAATACAGAAGTCCAGACCATAAGCTTTAAGAACCAACAAGGCTTAGGTATGCTTTAATTAGAACTGGTTTAAACTAGGAATACTGTGCCTGATTTTGCTTAAGCCAAAGGGATGGAGGATCTACATCAACATTGAACTGTTATTTCAGAGTTCAAGTTGAAAACATAAATATATTAGAGTAATATTTGAAAGCTACATCTTGCACAGCCAGTTTTCATTTCCCCTTTCCCATAACCCACACATAGTTTTGGATGCACAGATACAGCGTTAAGATTCGTGTCTGAGAATATACAAACAATGGTAGCTGCAGCTACATAAGAATGGTAACATCTGTGCAGTCTAACTCTGAGGATCATAATTATATATACATATAATATATATATGTAATTATAACTGCTTGTACATTGAAACATAAGCATTGTGGTAAAGATCTTGAAATTCTAGGATGCAGCATGCAGCAGAACTTTTAATTCCGAGGTTTTAATTCTGTTGTGGTTTTTTTTTGGTTGGTTGGTTGTTTTGTTTTGTGGGTTTTTTTTTTGTTTTTTTTTTTTTCTTTTTTTTTTTTTCCAGAAAAGAACCACTCCAAAAAATCATTGGATTTGAAGCTTGGTAAAAATAACAGCATCAGTCCCTAAATAAATTAAGATTACAAGACAAAAAAAAATATATTAGAAAACTTTAAATTCTGTAATTGCAGAAAAAATGCCCATTCTCTCCCTTTTGTAAGACTGTCTTAATGAGACAGGACAATTCTACCCAGACCTTTTTGACATCTCGCTGCTACAGCACAAGCTCTTGAGAGCCCCGAGGTGGGCTAAAGAATTGAGCTAGAAAACACTATGCCAGTGACAGCTTGTATGAGATGTGTACAAATTCTGATCCTCCACTGTTCTGAAAAGCAAGAATTTTATTGTCTGCCTATTCAAGAGCTTGTATACTTCACACAGAAAAAGTAACAGCAGTTGACTGAATACTGTCACTTGAGGGTGAGGAAGGATCTTCTTAACTTGTTGCTAACGTTGAGCCACACGGTGCCCAGTAGTACAGCAGTGTTAAGAGGAGAGTTTCCTCTCTCATTGAATACTCTTCTGCTCTAGGGTTGGCAACCACTCAAGTTCCTGCTTTATCTCACTTGCTCTTGCAGAAGCCCCTCAGAGAAGAGAGAGCAAGAGGCTCCTGCTCACCGTCTGGTCCCTCCCGCAGCCATTTGCAAGGCACACTAAAGATGTTACCACAGAATAATTATTTCCCTAACTCCCACAGCAAGGACAGCTCTGATCTCAACATGTGCTTAGTTCTTCACCCTTGGAATTGGCCAACTTAACAGCAAAATCCAAGCTGTACCTCTCTTCAGGGACCGAAAGATTGTTTTCCTCAAGAGGTAGCCATCAAAATCTACTTTTATTTTTCAAATTGTTTAATCACAATGATTTTGCCTGGGATGTTTATGAGCAGTTAACAAAGAGTATTGCCAAGTTTATTCCTAAGCCTGCCTGTATCGAACGCTTCAATACGAGTTTCTTTTAAAGCAGCTAAATAATTAAGTTCTAAAGCCACCCAGTAACGGAATACAGTTAGAGTAAGAAGTGTTCTGTTTTAATTGTGGAAAAGTCCTACTGAAGTTTAAAGAGGAGTTCTTTCTTTTGTTCTGAAGTGAAGGCCTGGTGATGAACAGACCTGCAAAGCCTATGTTTCATTTGCAAGTCTATTGTAATTTTGAAGAGCTATGCTTAAAACCCAGTGGCAGAAAGTGCAGACTAGTGCCACTGCATGAGGTACAGCACAACAATTCCTCACTTGTAGAAATGAAAAATATTGATCTTTGCTAGAAAATCCCACTACCCTAGAAAATATATAACAATGGACCACAAACTGGACACAAATTCTTCTCTCACTCCGACCGCCTTGGACTCTGACTGCTGATTATATTACCCACTATTAAGCTCATCTTTGCAGGAATGTCTGGAAAGGAGTGCCTGGGAACTGTGGCATATCTGCTCAGTTAATTCATACTGTGACAATGAAGACAGAATGTTGTTTTATAAAAGATGGAAGCTAAGTCTGCTGCAGAATATGGCTCTATAAAACATATGAACAATGACAACAAAGATTTTTGTTTGCCTTCCTGTTTTTATTGTGGTCAATATTGGTAAAGAAGGACCTCAGTTAGGTGCAGCTGCTTTTTTTCTTTCCTCTGAACCTTCAGATGAAAAGTCATCTGCATCATGACAGTTTTGCAAGGAGAGATCACAGTTCTAGTTACTGTCAAATCCATAGATAAAAGAGAAGACTCACTTGATAAAGCATTAGACATGCCTGCAAGGTTGTCCAGTTAGCAGTACAGCTGTTAAGAAATAGCTTGGCTAGGATTTCAGTAATACTGAATTTCAGTGACTGCAGAGATTTCAGTTTCTCTTGACCTTTACTTGCATTCTAGCAATTGCAAATTTTGTGTTTAAAATTGATTCCCACCACAAATCATCCAACTCCTCTTGCATTTCACTTTTTATTTGAGGAAGGAGGCAGTGATCTTTGTCGTGCGTTCCGCTTCCCACAGCAAATGCAGCTTCTACCCTCATTAAGTCTGTTAGACACCATGCAAAAACATCAGTGATGCCAGAGGTTTTCTGAATTGTTTACTAAATTGCTACTGTTGTATTTGTGACTGAAGCCATTAGATCACTTCAATGCCTATGACAGGTATCTGTTACATTTATTCTCCTTCCTTATTTCTGACAGCTACCGAGGTGGATACTGCCAATTTCAGTTACAGGTACATAAAAGCTTTTGTGAATATAGCAACATGTACCTTTTTCCTACCTATTTTGCTCTAACAAAGAGCCATCTTCCCTCTTCCAACTCAATTATAGCTGTACAAAACCTCTAGTGTCTATTTGAAAAGGACAAGATGATTTTTGACCACAATCTTCCTTGTATGAAATTCCAAGTCTTGATGTTTTGGCATAAAGGCTGAGATAACCTACTCCCTTCAAGTACAGAAGGCAGTAGCAGCTTCTGCATGCACAATCTGATTTGTGTGCCAGTATCCAAGTTATTGCATATTGGCTTGTCAATGTTCAGCTCCCACACAAACTGTTCCCATTGGAACAGGCTCCCCAGAGAGGTTGTGGAGTCTCCTTCTCTCGAGCCTTTCAAGGTCTGTCCAGATGTGTTCCTGTGTGACCTGAGATAGATTGTGTGGTCCTGCTCTGGCACAGGGGTTGGACTCGATGAGCTCTTTGGGTCCTTTCCAACCCCTGATGTCCTGTGAGCCTGTGATCTTTCTGAGACCAAAAGGAAAGAGTAAGGGAAACACGATAGCTCTGGGTGGTGCTACATCTTCAAATGACCTCATGCTAAATCATTTGGAAACTACTTCTGCAGTTTTAACGTGGCACTTCATGATGCATATGGACAAGGACCACAAGTCCCATTTCCAAAAGGAATCTGCACCCTGGGATGCATCAAAATAAGAATGGCTAGCAGGCAGAGAAAGGTAACAGTGCCACATTCACTCTGGTGACACCTCACATGAAGTACTGTGTCCAGCTCTGGAGAGCTCTCAACACAAGAAAAACACAGATCTGCTGGAGTGGGGCCAGAGGAGGTCACAAAGATGATCAGAGGGCTGTAGCACCTTTCCCTACAAGGACAGGCTGAAAGAGCTGGAGGGCTGTTCAGCCTGGAGAAGAGAAGGCACTGATGTGACCTAATAGCAGCATTTCAATACCTGGAGGTCAGGACCTACAGGGAGGCTGAGGAAGGACTGTTTAGAAAAGTCTGTAGTGATATGATGAGGGGTAATGGTTTGAAACTGGAGCATGGTAGCTCAGATTGGATATCAGGAGGAAGTTTTTTACAACAAAGGTGGTGAAATACTGGAATAGGTTGCCCAGAGATATGGTTAAGGCCCAGCCTTGGAGACATTCATGGTGGAGCCTAATGGGGACCTTGGGCAACCTGATCTAGTTGGAGATATCCCTCCCTACTCACTGCAGAACTGGACAAGATGACCTTCAAGGTGGCCTTCCAACCCAATGTATTCTGTGATTCTGTGTAAAACTGAGTCCCACAGCATTAAAATTCCTAACTGCCTAAAACACTTGGAAAATGAGGTATGAACTAAACTCCTCAGGTATCTCTGAAAAAATATCTTTGACTCTTTTGTCCCCATCTAAAACGGTCGAAATAAAATATTGCTGAGACAGAAGACGAAGGAATCAGAAAGAAACTGCTCCTAAATAACAGGAGAGGTTGCCAGCTTTCCTGTCCTTTGTTTTTTTGCTTTTTTTTTTTTTTTTTAAGTTTAATTTCAGAACAGATCAGCCCAAATTAACTTATGTCCATCTGACATGGCTTCTGTATTCTTGCATAACGAAATGGTGTGACTGGTGGTGTATTTCAAACCTCTTTGTGGATGAAGCATTGCTCTCCAATATTGTGGTCATCATCCAGAAATATATTAAGTTAATTATTCTGAACAGTTAAAAATAAGGTAAGGTACTCAGCCTTGGTTTGTTTGCTTTTTCTTTGTTTTCTGTGGGTGTTTATGCATGCTGGAATAAATACACTCAATTTTTAATTTTTTTTTTCATGCTGTACCTCCCCATAAAAGAACAAATATATTTTCCCAAATTATTTTTGTTTTCTAATGCAAAGGCAGGTACAATTTGGCAGACATGTAATAGGAGTAAGTCACTGTGAACAACTTGCCCATACAGCTCGTGAGCTGAAGCAGCACAACAAAGACTTTGGCTTGCCAAAAAGCAAATGGTTTACAAATACCTCCTGGTGGCATTTGCAGATCAAATCATTTGAGCCCAGAGGGAACAGGTGACTTTCAAAGGTTACAAAACTGAAAAGTCTCAGTGCCAAAAAAAATACTTCCAAACTGAAAACATTTGCAAGCACATTGCAGAGCAAATACTAATTGGATAGAGATAAGGGATTGGAAGAAACTATCTCACTGGAAAAGTGATACTCAACAATTTTGGGCTTGTCCTTAAAACTCTTGCAATTATGCTGCTGGAATCACTTTCCTTCAAATAAATGCAAGTAGAAGTTTTGCATTCTAAGTGCACTAAGGAAAACATACTAAAGAAAAGTTCCTTTGCACATGCCTTGAAATACATCACTGGCATAAAGCTCAGTGCCTGAAACTACAAATTAACTTCTAGATGTTTCAGTTGGAAAAGACCTCTAAGATCATCAGGTTCAGCCATTCTCTAACTCTACCAAATCTGGGGCTAAGCCATGTCCCTCAGCACCCCATCTCTGCCTCTTTAAAACACCTCCAGGCATGGGGACTCAACCACCTCCCTGTGGAGCCTGTTCCAGTGTTTGAGAACTCTTTCAGTCAAAGAAGTTTCTTCTAATATCCAATCTAAATCTCCCCTGGTACAACTTGAAGCCATTTTCTCTCAATCTATCACTTATTACTAGGCAGAAGAAGCCAACACCTGCCTAGCTTTACAAATCCTTTCAGGGAGTTGTAGAGAGCAATGAGGTCTCCAGGCAGCCTCCTCTTCTCCAGACTACACCTGAGTTCTCCCTCAGCTACTCCTCACCAGACCTGTTTTCCAGACAGGTGGTGAGATGCTGGAACAGGTTGCCCAGAGTGCTCGTGGATGTCTCCTCCCTGGAGGTATTCAAGGCCATGCTGGGTAAGGCTTTGAGCAACCTGGAAAGCTTGGAGGTTAGAACTAGACAACCTTCTACGTCCTTTCCAACCCAAACCATTCAATGAATCTATGAATAGTCCACATACTATCCTAAATCTGACTATTTTGCTATACGTAGTCCTATTTCTGAGTGACTCAGCAAAACACGAGAAGTGAAAGAAGAACAAAAGAAATATTCCTCCAGAACATATATTTAAAATGAAGATGAGCCTTGTAATGCACAATATAGACAGAGAAGTCCCTTTCATTTTCAGCGAAAGAAAGGAAGAACAATGTAAGGAAACAGAACACAGGGGGAAAAAAAAACAAAACATTATTAGTATCATCCACTAAATAAGAGTTGCAAAAGAGTGAGGCTAAAAAAATTATCTTCTATTGCATTTAGTTAATTTCAGAATTTCTGTAAAACAGCTTTTTTTTTCTGGTGGGAAAAGAAAAGAAAAACCAAGAAAATGATACAAGTGTTATAGATCAAGAGCATTAGAGATATTTCATTTGTCAAAACCTCTGAAGTTTCAGGTGTAGAGGAGACAAAATGCTTTCAAGTATCTGGCAAGCTTATGCCGTCAGGAAGCTGGTTGCTGTGCTTTCTGCATAGCAGATAATTCCTAATTGCAAAACTGGAACAAGGAAAGAGTGTCTAAAACATCAAGGAGCTGCAGGGATTTATGGAAGAGAGAGATTAAAAATCAGAATGCCCAGTAATGAATGGCTAGCGCTGAAAACTGAGGTGGAAACCATCTTGAAAAGAAGACAGCTTGAAAAGACCTACAAAACTACCAGAAACAATAAACAAAGCAACAAAAACAGGAGGATGACTGTGTAAGAATGGACTACTTTCTGACTTGAAAAATGTAATTTAAAGGAACAATTCAGGACTGTTGAGGAGCAAGAGCAAGATTAATTATAGGTCTTTACAGAATAATTGTTTCCTGATTCTAAGCCTTTGCCTTCAGAATACAAGCCACAATAACTGTAATTGGATTTTTTTAAGCCCATACAAGCTTCTAACATGGATTAATGTTTAATCTGCCTTTTAACTTAGGTGACACGCCAACAACCCAGTGTCTAACCTAATTTAAGCACTGGTCAAGGCTTCCTAAATGCCTTTATACAGGCAGCGAACATCAACTTCACTGGGTCTTCTGGAAATTTACTTTCTACATTCCAACTTGTATCCTTCTACAATAATGATGGGTAACGAGGCATTTAAAACTGCACTCGCTGTCAGAAACGTGACTTGCAGAAATGACAAGTTCTTAGAGCATGAAGGGATTCATACCCATTGCCTTTGTGGGGGAAGGAAGATCATACTGCTTAACAGCACGCAGGCAAGGAAGGTAAGAAAGAGGCAATTAGCTTGGTACTATTTTTTTCAGCAAGCTCCCCAGCAGAATCTACAAATCGTTCCAAACGAACACATAATTTTGTTAACTGCTATAACTACACACCATTAATGAAGATAAGTGGGTTGGCACAGGGATCTGCGAAAGCATCTTGTAGAGCTGATCATATTACATTAGCCAAAAGGAACTGGGTTTGGAATTGAGGGATTGGATTGTGTTCCTACTCATAAAATATGCATGCTTCATATCAAGCTATATACAATGGTGGAACCTCACTTGTCATTGCTTTGGCCGTGTTTCAGAGGAAAAGTCTCTTAGAAAGAGAAATTACAAACAAAGAAGCAAAGAAAATTAATAGGACATTTTCCAGGAAACACCTTTGAAGTGTTTTGTTTCAGAGCTTTGCCATGACAGTCTATCAAGCATGCTCCTTCAGCAAACCTGACTCCTTCAATTTATATGCACCTAGCACAGGCTGGGAAGAGACCTAGAGGATAATCTAATTACCTTTCAATGTAAGGCTACTGATTGGCAGTAAGAGATGAAAATAGGAGCCAAATTCCTCCTGGAACAAACTGCAGAGTCCTGACGTTTTATTAGAGGACCATAATAATCCCACGGGTGGTTGAAAAGGCAAGTGCACAGAAGAAGGCATTTATTAGACAGCATAAGAGAAGCTAAAATCTAATCTAGTGACATGCCAAGTGATCATCAAGGACAAGTCTGATTTAAGAATCTGCTTTGTGGTTATGTGATTTGCAGAAGTGTCACATCCCTACAGTCCCATGCCCAGGAACCTCTGTATGCTGTAATCTTATTTCATAGCAAAGGCATCTACTGTCCAGTTACAGCTTCAGCCCGACCCAAGTTCCCTGGCATAGGCGGCAGTGAGGTCCATTCCAAATGAATCTGTTCACTACCTGCCCAGGAAGAGAGAATAATTTCAACCGCCTAATGGTCAGAGGACTGCACAAAAGGTTCTGATTCGACCAATCTGTTGTGTAGCTGTGAGAAAAATCCCTTTCTTGATGTGGTTCTCATCTCCTGCTCCATTTCCCCAAGAGTCCAGCTTCCCTGCACAAGAATGACTACTTCTAACATCAGACTGATTTCAGATATCCTTGCCATTGCTGCTGTTCTATTGAAAATCCTAATCCTGTCCTAACAACTGAGTTCTGTGTTAAAGTCACAATGTAGAAGTTCAGTGTAATCTAAAGTTGTACCTTTAAAAGTGTCCAGTCTGAATCTAATGAAATGGATGACATAACATTATTATTGATAACATAACATTATTATTCCACTTCTGCCCACAAAAATCATCCTTATTGCCCATTATGCTATGATTCTTCAACTAGGTGAGCTTTGGGTTTTTTTGATGCACACCATGAAGCTCTCACTTCAACCTCCTTTGTTGTAGGATCCTTTGTTAATTGAGGATACCCCCGCCAACTGCAGAGAGGGTTGGACTAGATGACCTTCAGAGGTCCCTTCCAACCCAGACCACTGATCCTATGATCCTATGACTGATCCTAGGGAGTTGTAAAGAGCTATGAGGTCTCCCCTCAGCCTCCTCTTCTCCAGGCTAAGCATCCCCATTTCCCTCAGCTGCTCCTCACAAGACCTGTTCTCCAGACCCTTCACCAGCTTTGTTGGCATTCTCTGGACTATGAGACTACCTGAAAAATATAACCTTCTAGTCAGACTCCAGAGATGTATTTGCACACCTTTGCCTAGCTCACAGGATTGCTGGACATAAAGTCTGTGTTTCACAAGTGACACTTACAAAATGCTGCTAATGTAACCATTGCACCCACCAGCAGCTGGACTTGTTTTCTACCAATGCTGGGTAAGAACTTCAGCTGTTTTGTCAGGAATTTGCACTGATATTTGACCAAATGTTACCTCCAGTGAATTGTATCATGAGATGCTACTGCAAAGCAGTTGCTGTTTATTTACTTGGAAATCCTGCTTGAGCCTTGCTTCTCATCTCTGAGCAGACTCATATTGATGACCAACACCCATTAAAACTTTTCTTGTGTTTACTCTAACTGACTTGAGGAAAGCCCTCATCCAATAAGCTGTTGGAAACATGTAGGAATGGCACTCAAGAGCATCAAAATGAGCTGAAAACCAGCTCACTTATTTTACCATTTTCTTTTGTTTAGTAAACTAATGCCAAATGGTTTAGTTTACATGCTAAGGGCAGATGTTCTGCAGTCCTGTAATCCCCAGATGTACAGAATGCCTCTTTCAAATTCATATTCCCACTTTCTGGTCGTGGTTATATTTTATATAATCAGTTCAATTATTTATTGCAGTAATCCAGATTTTGCATGCCTCAACAAGAAAAGCCTGCAACACCTACTATTGTCAACCAGCCATAATCATTACCTCAGAATTAGTCACCTTCACTCTAATGAGTCGGTCTAATTTATTCTGCAATGTTCTTTATGCATAAAGATACACAGCTGACAGCTGGGCAAAGTAGAAAATTGTAAGAATAAAAAAATACCCTTAAATATTATCTAATTATTTCTTAAATTGCTGCTGTAAGTAACCCTTTGATAAAGCAAAAAAACCAAAAAAAAAGTAGTTATTTTACTGGCATTAAGTGAAAGGCTGACATTAATTTGAAGAAGACTCTCAATGCCAACTTTCATCACGGCAAGTGCCTTAAAAGAGTTTGGAATGATATTAAAATGACAGCAGTAAGTAACTAATTTGACAGAGAATCAATCTGACTGCTCAGACTAATTTCTGGTTACATAATCAAAGAACAACAGGCAATTCAGCCCTAAATAATGAGGTGAAACCAAACCCCAAACCAACATTTTTTCTTTTGCCTGGATCCCACAGCTTGTATAATGCTTGTTCTTTAATTACCAGATAATATTGTTAGAGTAGGAGATTATTATAAGGTAATTGTCTTCTGCTGTGAATAAATAGAGAATGCTACCTACATTAAAGTTATATTACCATAGAATCATAAACTGGTTTGGGCTGGAAGGGAACTGAAACATCATCGAGTTCCAACCCCTGCTATGTGCAGTGACACATTCTACTAGAATAGGTTGCTCAAGGCTCCAGCCAACCTGGCTTTGTACTCCTCCAGGCTTGGAGCCTCCACATCATTTCTGGACAACCTCACCAGTTGCCTCACCACCCTCATGGGGAAGAATTTCTTCCTTGTGTCTACACTACATCTACCTTCTTCCACTTTGAAGATATTAACACTTGTTCTGTTACTCCACACCTTTGTTTACACTCCCTCTCCAGCTCTTCTGTAGCCCTCTTCAAGTACTGGAAAGTCACCGAGGTCTTCCTGGAGCATTCTCTTCTTCAGGCTGAACTGCCCCAACTCTCTCAGCCTGTCCTCACAGCAAGGTCTCTAGCCCTTGAATATTCTTCATAGCCTCCTCTGTATTATACCATGTGGCTTTTAAATTCTTCATTCTCTCTTGTGGATGCCAGGGCAGTAGAGGACAGCAAAAGAAGAAACACAACAGAAAGATGCCAAGAGGTGGAGATAACAGTGTGCTTCCCCCCAATCAGGGGCTAATTAATTCATGTAAGCAGAGTGTCTATAAATATGCAGCAGCTACATGAAACAGCTGATTTCCTTTAATGATGCTTCATTTCTCTAAATGTTTATTACAAACTAATAGCAATCTGGCAAGCTGACTGCCTCACGCTAATGTCACTGTGTCACACGTACGGCAAAGCCATTTCATGCGAGACAAGGATCACATTTGTAGCAAAGTCATTTTATGTGGAGCATAAACCACAATCCTCGGCAGAGATCTGCACGATGACAAGCCTGCCTGCTCTGCAAAACAATGCTGACCATTAAAAAAATCCAAAAAACCAACAAAATACAAACCCAGAACAACTGCAGAGACAGTTTGGAACCTTACAAGACCTGCATAACTTATGCACATGGTAATAACAATAAAAAGCTTCATTGACCTTCCTATTTCAGATGGCTAAAACAGAGGATGGAGACATTTACCCAAAGACGCAGAATTAAATAATGAGTTGGGTTGGAAGGGACTTTGATGATCACATAATTCCAAACCCCCCCCCCCCCACCAAGGGTAGGGACATCTCCTACTTGGTCAGCTTGCTCTGCTCATGGCCCCATCCAATCTGGTCTTGAATATTTGAAGGCTTGGAGCCTTCACAACTTCCCTGGTCAATCTGTTTGTGCTGGTTGGAGGCTAAATGGAATATTTTAATGAGAAAAAATAGATTATAGGCTGTGAAAAGCAAACACTAGTGATGGCTACTGCACTCACAGTTTTACTGAGATGTATAAAAGCAAGGACATAAACATAGATAAGACAGTCAGTCATTGTCTGCAGAGTCTGAGCTTTCTCTCTCCCTGGCTTCTAGCTGGATCTGTGTAACCCAGCTAATCAATTCTGCTTCTAACTCCCCTGCCAATCCTTCTGGTTCACCTTGCACATAAGGCAGACTTTGGGATAAGATTAGAGAGTGGGAAGAAGGTGGGAATCTGGTTGGGAACGCCTCTTGGGGACTCTGATTTCTGGAAGGGGTATTGTGTTTCTGTATTTCCTTTAATGTGTCTATTTCTGTCAATAGCCGTAAATATTTGTAATCGATTGTAAATATCTGCTTGTATATTGTGCTAAGCTGTGAACATAAAGCTTCAGTCCTTCCAGCTGCCTGAGTCTAGTCTGAGTGAGTTGAAACGTGTGGTGGGGGGCAGCAGGTAACTCCGGAACCAACACACTGTTCCAGTAACTCACCACCTTCATGGTGAAGAATTCCCTTCTAGTCTCTAATTTACCCAAAGTCCAGGGAAGACTTTGAAAAATTAAGAGAGCCTCCAGTTCAGTCAAAGCAATTCCTCTTCCTGCAATGACAGTTCCTTTATCAGTTTTCAAAGTAATTTGGCTTTAGGTTTACACTTCTAAAATATTTTTTATCACCCGAGCAATTACTTTTCCGAAGGAGTGTTTGGTAAAATGCAGTCTAGCAATTTTGTTTAATATGCTAAAATGAATTCAACTGAAAGTGGTCCCACATATGCTCTCTGTTTGACCTTCTCTTTCATGAGGAATTAACTGTCCTGGAAACTGATCCCTTTGACTAGGGCATTCATACTTAGAAATCTGTGCTGCTTGCCAAAGGTCAACTCCGATCATCTCTCTTCACACTAAAGCTGCCCTCTTTCTGTGTAAATGTTATGCTTTATTCCCTGAATAAATCTTGCAGGCCATGTTTACTATCTGTGTTTGTTTCAAGCAAACATCAATCTGACAGCCACGATTAGAATTTCTCCGGAGCTTTGAGTCCATCTTAGAGGTGCTAAAATTGGACTTCTCCAAACTCTGCAGACATGCAGAAGCAACTCATCTGATATTCTTCCTACCACAGTAAGCCCATTTCTCAAGCAGTGGTATAATCCTCTGCAGATTTTTTGCATGGAGAATAGAGGATTTCTTCAAAAATTAAATGTTTATTAGAATCCACAAGCACACAAAGAATCCCAAGTGTGGCAGGAGTAGGATGGGACCTCTGCGGATCATCTAGTCCAACCCCCTGCTAAAGCAGGGTCACCCACAGCAGGCTGTCCAAGATCACAATGTCCAGGTGGGTTTTGAAGGTCCTCAGAGAAGGAAACACCACAACCTCTGAGCAGTCTGCTCCAGGGCTCTGGCACCCTCACAGCAAAGAAGTTTTTCCTTATGCTAAGGATGAATTCCTTTGCTGCAGTTTGCGTCCACTGCCCCTTGTCCTGTCACCCCTGAAAAGAGTCTGGCTGCACCTTCTTGACACCCACCCTTCAGAGATCGATCAGCATTGGTAAGATCCATGTGCATGAATAACAAAATCCAAAGGACTGACACATTGTCTTCTTTGGGCATTTCCATAGGCCAGCAGAATCTTTCAGCCCAAGTACAGAACCATCCAGGGAATCAGGATCTATTAGTCAAACAGCAAATACCTTGGATACTCTGAATTATTCTCTCCCTGTTTGCTTCATTGCAGAGCACAGCAGTAGCACTCACAAAACTACACTCCTCCATGTTAGGCCAAACTTAGATGACCAGCCCAAGTGCCATCCACAGGACTTGCTTGTGCAGGTAAGCTCTGCAGCCTTTGTGGATGGTGGACAGAATGCATGCATGCTCCATAACCATGGATCACATGCAGTTAGCAGTTTGTACCCTGTGTTTTACCTTGGACTCTCCTACATGTTCCAAAGAACAAACTAAAGCTATAGCTCTGGACTAGAACAAATCCAACTTCTTAGGTATGTATAGACAACAAACTCTTACCGAATTTTAATCTGGACATTCCAGCTGAGCAGCTAAATCTATTTTCTCTTGTAGGTCATGTAATGCACAGCATGCAGATGGAAAGGCATCAGGTCATATCTTTGTAGACAGAGTTGTACAAAACATTTGCTACCTGCGACTGACATCCAAAAGTGATATTACACAGTTTGGTTGGCCACAGACAAGATTCAGCCTTAGATAAAGTTGGAACTGATCAAGTTCAGGGAAGGCTGAATATTTCCTGTGGAAGAAATATTTTTGACACTATGTGTTTAGTTGTGTTCAACATTTGCCTTCCCAGCTGTGCATACAGAGTCACAGAATCACTTTGATTGGAAAAGACCTCTAAGATCAAGTCCAACCAGTATCTAACTCTATCAAGTCTGATGCTAAACCACATCCCTCAGCACCACATCTCTGCATCTTTTCACTGCCTCCAGGGATGGCAATGCCCTGCTATTTTTAATTGCTTATTCAAAATAAGCAGGAAGCAAACCAAGAAAACACTGACAGAGACATTTCATCTCATTCTTTTTGTCACATTTTGATCTGTATATGAAAGGACTACTTTTGCATAAAAACCTGCAAATTTCTAGCACAACACACATCTGAGAAGTGACAATCAAAAAAATGAAAGCCCCTTCCCTGACAAATGTAAACAGGATGCTTTACCATCACCAGTTTATGAGATATTTGCTCTTCTCTGTCTGCAGTTTTAGTTGTCTTCCCTTCTCTACCTAACAAAACATGCACAGAGACAAGAAAACCACAGGGAATGGTAGTGAGGAGATGCAGCAGGCAGTGGGCAACATAAAGAATCTAATGTTTGCATATTCCTGGGGAGGAATAACAGCAGGCACCAATACAGACTAGAGGTTATCCTGCTGGAAAGCAACTCCATGGAGACCTTAGAGTCCTGTTGGACCATAAGTTATCTGTGGGACAGCAATGTGCCCTTGTGCCCAAGAAAACTAATGTTATCCCAGGGTGTGTCCAGTAGGGCCTAGGGAGCTGCTGGAGAGAGTCCAGCAGAAAGCTGAGGATGATTCAGGGACATCTCTCCTATGGAAAAAGACAGAAAAAATTGACACTTCAGTTTTGAGAGGACAAGGAGGGTGAGAGGGGAACTACGATGGTTTGGGAGTAAGCCACCCCCAGCACATACTTAAATTCAGCCAGACTAGACTCAGCTGGCTGGAAGTTAAGGAATGAAGTTTTATAGTCACAGCTTAGCACAGTATACAAGCAGATATTTACAATATATCACAAATATTTACAGCTATAGACAGAAATATACACATTAAAGGTAATACAGAAACACAATACCCCTCCCAGAGATCCGAGTCCCCAGGAGGGGCTCCCAACCACACTTCCACCTTCTTTCCACCCCCCAACCTTATCCCAAAATCTGCCTTACATGCAAGGTAAACTGGAAGGATTGGCCAGGGGGCTTAGAAGCAGAATTGATTAGCTGGGTTACAGAGATCCAAGCAGAAGCCAGGGAGAGAGGCAGACACCAACAGACTCCAAAGAACAGACTCACTGTGTCTTATCTACATTTGTGTCCTTGCTTTTATACATCTCAGCAAACCTGTGAGTGCAGTAGCCATCACCAGTGTTTGCTTTTCACAGCCTATAATCTAATTTTTCTCATGAAAATATTTCCAATTAGCCTCAAACCAGCACATCTTGAGGGGTGGATGTCAAGATGAAGATGACAGTCTCTTTTCAGTGATGACCAGTAACAAGGAATAACAGGTATAAGTTGGAGCACAGGAAGCTCCACTTCAACATGAGGTGAAACTTCTTTACTGTAAGGGTGATGGAACACTGGAACAGGCTGCCTGGAGTGGCAGTCTCCTTCTCAAGTGTTTAAATTTCTGCCTGGATGTATTCCTGTGTGGCCTGCCTTAGGAGATCCTGCTTTGGCAGGAGGGTTGGACTTAATGATCTCTACAGGTCCCTTCCAAACCCTAAGATTGTGTTTCTGTGATTCTGATATGAAGACAGAACAAATCAGAATGGGATGCCTGAAGGTTTTTGTTATGCCAGAACTTTGCCCTGGACATGCTGCGTGTGTGGATATGCATGTGTGGAGAGAAACAGCATTTATAATTCACAGGATGTTAGTCCTGTGGTGATCCTGACCATGTCCTTCATTCATATTGCAGATACAAAGGTGGTGACTCAATATACCATTATGCTTTGGGAAGTGTCAAGAATTCCGAGTTCTTCAGTTATGTGCACAAAAACTTGCCGACATACCATGTTTTGATCATAATAGATGCCTGAAAATAATTATACACAGTAATTACACACAACTACTCTTGTGCATATTTGTAGAGTACACCACATGAAGTGGATTAATTGGGATAATATAGCTTCTGGAATTGATACAAACCTTATTTGTGCCTTCATTAAAATATTATCAGTACAACTACAACGGTGCCATATTAGTGTCAGTGTGTATATTGCTGTAACCTAGAAAAGTCCTTAACTCTGTATGAGCAATCTCAGAGGAGCCAAATATTCCATATTCATGTCTATGTGTCATCCTAATGAAGCCAAATATATTCTGAAGGGAAAAACATTTACCCAAGCACAGCAAATGTATTGTTTTCTTGAACCTTGCTCAGTATGCCTTCAAGAAACCCGCTACACCGAGCTCATTTATGCCTAAAAGCCTGAAAAATAAAACAAAGTTAGATGTGCTTTTGCAGAATTAAGGAGACTACAAAAGGCAGCAAACTCGAAACTTAATTAGCTGAGTTTCAGATTCACTGTTTGAGAGTATTCAAAAAGGCAATAGCCACTTCCTGGGATGGAGAGACTAAAGGTGAATTATTCTGCTTGAATAGCTTTATATCCTTCATCACCTTCCTTCTGATCTGTAAGAATATTCATTCTAATCAGATTTTAGGCTGGGAAAACAGATTCCTGTTCTACTTTTTTATAGGCCTGACCTTGTTTATAGGCTGTGCTTTTTCTGAGTTTAACCTTGTTGTTGTGGATAGCTGTAAAACAAATGCTCTTCTTTGAACAGAAAGAGTGAGTTACTAATGTTAACACTATTTTCCTGTCAATGAAAAAACATTATTAACATTAATCTTGTCTCCTCACAAAATCTTATTAAACACTATTCTAACTTCTACTGAGATAAATTGCTCCCTTTACTGTCTGGATCCTGAAATATTAATGAAGGGCATAATAGATAAGTAATTTTTTATGATAGTCTGTGATCCGTACTGCTGTGGTATGTGTACCAGCAGATCTTCTTGCCAGCTAAGTCGGTGTCACTCATTATGGAATATTTTAACCTAGAATTCAGTGGAGAATGTGATTCCAGCTAATCAAAAAAAATCCCAAAAGTTCAATTTTAAGTAAGGATTTTGTCAGTTTACTCCCATCCTCCCTTAAGAATGGAAGCAGACATTAATGTCAGATCACACCCTGACAAAAAAAAATTACCAAAACAACAAAAAATCACTAATAAAGCCCAGTTTCAGCAGATCCTGTGTCCCAGTTCACCATTTAGATTCTTCTCGTCTCTGGCAGCAAAATGCAGTTTAACATGTGGCAAAAGAAGTATTTCAGCAGGTCTAGGGAAGTCCACCTTCTCCTCTGCCCTGGAGAGAGCACACCTGGAATACTGCATCCAGTTTTGGACTCCCCAAGTCAAGCATGACCCAACATCCAGACCTCTCCAGAACTCCAGACCTCTCCCTGAGCGTGGTGTCCTCGCCCCTCAGTCTTGATCTTGGTTTATTTTGCACCACTACTCTGCTGAAGGAGATGCAAGCCTGAAGGGAAGAACAAATCTTTAGGATGCCCATTCTCCTTGCCAAGGCATCATTTCTGTACACCTTTTCCCAGTGGAGCTCTGCTGGGAAGCAGAAAGCATGGTAGCTAAAGAAAGCTATGCAGTGAGAGACAAGGGCTACCTTTTTACTGGGGCATGTAACAAAAGGAGCTTGTTTCTGGTGCTTATTTGCTCTCAGGTTCATCACACTGCTTCAGGAAGTGTCTAGACCTACTTGTAGGAATGTACTGGAGACCTGATATCCTATCGGAAAATACTTTGTACCTGGTCTTCAGCTGAGCTTGCACACTTAGGTAGTTTTGTCATGGCTAAGAATGAGACTCTTGTCCTGCTCAGACTGGTTCAAGATGAAGGCTCCGTATGCACCCAGGCTCAAGAACTGGAGCCAGTTTCTGTGCCCAGTAATGCACAAGTAATCTGGGATCTTCTTACTGCAGCTTTCTCAAAGCCAAAAATGTCACAAGAGTATTTCTTGAAGACAATCTCATCAAGATGCCATTGCAAGCAACTGCTTCTTTTGATTATGTCCCCATCCAACCATCTCAACACCGCTCTGAACTCAGCAGCCTCTATTTAGCTGCTACAGCAAAACCATTCTTTCAGCTCTGGAGTTTCCAATTCAATACCTGTTCCTGGCCAACATTCCATGTAGAATGCGTGCTGGTTGCCTCACAGAATCAGCATTTTGCTGACAGCTTTTGGTGGAGGAGAAACACAGATTTCTGCTGAAGGAACACTGCTCTAACCACTCATTGCGTATTTACCGCTACAATGAGACTGAAGATCATGGGAATACTTCTGCCATGGGATTCTTCACATGGCAAATTGAAATCCACTGCTTTAAGTAATGTTTCATCTCATTTTTTTTCAAACCTCTGTATTTCATTCCCTAGCATAAAGAAACTATATGCTGTTATTCAATACCTCCACTATTAGGTTATGTTCCAAAGTTACACTTGATTAGCAATTTCGTCCCTTTAATTAAAAATGTATTTCACTGCTTTAGTTTAGTTCATTTTATGAATCTTCCTTAAGGTGAAGATGCAAATTAGATTTTAGCTCCTTCAATTGTATAGGAAGACAGATTTCTAATTTAAAAACCCTCTAATTAAGAACTATTAAATTCTAATATTTGAGCACTTAATTATAAAACACATTTACTGATTCCCCTAAGAACCATACTGAAACAAATTCATAAGTAGAAGTTAATTGGAAATGTAATATGATTAATAGAAAAACTAGAGATGAAATATGAAGTGGAAACGTGGCTGCTGCCACACTTAACATGCTCATGTGAGAAAATTTAATGTCATAAACAAGAAAAAAACTTAATCCTTGTAAATAAAAAATCATCTCATGGTGAGTAGAGCCAGGGACAGCTCTTGACCCTGGCTGTTGAGTGTTCAACAAAACACTCTTGCTGGGATTTAATAATACTTGCCAAAAAAAAAAGGATGAAATAACTGCTCATTGTCAGATTGTGATCATAGGGGACCACAGTGGAACCTTAAAGTTCATGCACAAAGGCAATCTCCTTCAAGATTATAAGAATAATCAATGGTACTGGCAACAATATTAATTGTCAAGTACTTTCTAGATATTCTACCCATCTTCACGTGCAAACGCTTCCAATTGACTACAACCTGTACAGTTGCTAGGACTCGAAAACATCTCCACAGAACTGGGAATAAATTGGACACCTGTGGCCATCACAAAATACAAAACCGCAAAGCAATCCATAAGAAATTAAAGGAGTAAAATTAGCCTTCCACTTTTGGCAACAGCAATGTTAAATGTGATAATAGTGTAACGATGTTCATCTATCTCCCAGGATACCTAACGCACAAAAATTACCATACAAATTATTCTCCAAGCCTTTGTAATAAGAATGGAGGGAGTGAAGAAGGTCAGCATAAACCAGAGAACACCACAATGACAAAGCACATGGTAATTCAAAGATCCTCACAGTCCTCCCTCGGATGGAAACTGACTAAACTGCCAAACCTGTCTTTTACCATGCCACCATAGTCTCACAGAACTCCACCACCTTTGGCTTGCAGGGTTTGTGCTACAGAATGACAGAATCATCAAGGACCTTTAAGATCATCCAGTCCAACTGTAACCCAACTATCATGACCACTAAACTATATCCTGAAGCACCACACCTAGATGCTTCTTGAACACCTCCAGGGACAGCGATTCCACCACCTCCCTGGGGAGCCTGTTCCAACACCTCACCACTCTTTCAATAAAGAACTGTTTCCTGACATCTAATCTAAACTACATCACACAATCTTTTCTTGGACACTCAAACTTCCTCAACACAAGCTATATATTGATCTGAGCAGTTCCACTCAGGATCAGCAGAAGCAAGGAGATGCACAAGTTTAGCAAATAGGAAAAAAGATTAGTCTGTATTGTAGATGGCACTAGAAATATGCACAGAGACAAATATGTGTGTTCAACCCATATACTTCTTAGAATAGAGTCAGCATTTTCATATGTTCTTCGTTCCCTTTCACCACCCTTCACTTGATTTGTTGAGCTGAACATCCAGAATTTTTGCCAACAGTTGAAGACTTAGGTGTCAAGCCCAAGCAAAATTAGAATGTATCCTATTTGAAACCTTTCAGCCACAGCTTTTATGCTGTATACTTTTCTGACTCCAACGTTTCAGAGAGCCTAAGGATTGCCACGACAGGCCCTACCCTTTGCAGAATGCATCTTGTCACAGAATTGCTCCTGGGGAATGGGCAGCTGAATAGGGGACATGCTGTCTTCTCCCTACTTCACACTGCAAACTCACCTGAACTGGCTGTTCACACTGACACAATACCACTGGTCTTTTTCCTCCTGTCTCGATGTTTTTGCAAGCCAGATGAAGGGTTTTTCCCCCCTCCATGTTACACTCTTTATAAACACTGACCATCCTTGTGCTAGTCAAGCATGAAACCACTTAAGCTGCATCTCAGCTATCAAGGTTGTACTCAACGCCCTTGAAGGTCTTTTCCAACCAAAAGAATTCTATGATTCTATCCTTCTCCTCTGCTGATAGAGACCATCAGTAAGGAGGTAAGGAAGAAAGTCTGTTTAATTTACAGTCTCCAATTTTGCAGTGAAACATTAAGCTTGTGACAGCAAAGACTCAAACATTTACTCAACCCCTTGACCTTAGCTCAGGAATTTTGTTCAGAAGCAGAAAATGTGTTTCTTAATTAGAAAAGTGCATTTTTCATGCTGCCTACCACAACTACACATCTGAGGAACACTGAGAACTGAGACAACTGCAGTTTCTCTATTTTATAATCGTTATTACTAAAGCTTTCATGAATCATAGAATCACAGAATCAACCAGATTGGAAGAGACCTCCAAGCTTTTCCAGTCCAACCTATCACCCAGCCCTAGACAATCAAATAGAATATGGCACTAAGTGCCCCATCCAGGCTTTGCTTGAACACCTCCAGGGATGGCAACTCCACCACCTCCCTGGGCAGCCCATTCCAATGGGAAATCACTCTGTCTGTGAAGAACTTCCTCCTAATATCCAACCTCCCTGGACAAAGTCTGATAGCAGAATTGCTACTTAAAAACACTAAAGCAAGTTCTGGCTGTATTGCATCTTTTCTGTTTGTGTCTATCCCTGTTATGCCATTTTACAATAATTTGACCAGAAAAAAAAAAAACCAACAAAACATTTACTGTGTTTCTTCGTGCTGAAAAAGGTTAAAGTAAGTTCCACTGGCAGAGCATTTCCTGTTTTAATTTTATGCATGGGTACATTTTCTTGCAGTTTCCAAAAGCTTTCACAGCTCCTTTTTAGAGAGTGAAATTAGCAAAAGTTGGGGAATTCTTTGCTAGCAATCTTTTTTTTTTTTTTTTTT
>VWZI01017165.1:159717-279796 GCA_013396835.1 Psilopogon haemacephalus | reverse complement strand
AAAAAAAAGTTCTGTGACATTAATCTCTGTTTGGAAGAAGATTATGATATGGCAGGGCCACTGAAATATGCACGCCTGTGTCTGGAGAGACATCTGTTACTAGAGCAGAAGCACTGCTGTGGGGCTAAGTGTAAAATTGGTCAGATTAAACAAGTGCTATTAAGTTAAACCACTGAGAAACCCAGACTGAATTCTGCTGTCCAGTTTTAAAGCTCTGTCCCAAGCTGTGTTTGGAAGGGCTGTTAAACTAACCAAAGCACAACGCTGGAATAGAGTCATTAGACGTTGGAAAAGACCTCTGAGGTCATTAAGTCCAACTGTTAACCTAACACTGCCAAGTCCACCATTAAACCACATCCTTTGACACCACATCTACACATCCTTTAAACCTTTTCAGGGACAGCGATTCCACCATTTCCCTTGGTAGCCTGTTCCAGGGATTAGGCACTCTTGCAGTGAAGAAGTTTTTCCTAATATCCAACCTAAACCTCCCTGGCACAACTTGAGACCATTTTCTCTCATCTTGTTTCTTGTTACCTAAAAAAAGAGCCTCATCCCAACCTCATTACAACCTCCTTTCAGGTCAATGTAGAGAGAAATAAGGCCTGCCCTGAGCCTGAGCCTCCTCTTCTCAAGACTAAGCATCCTCAGTTCTTTCTGCTGCTCCTCAGAAGACCTGTGTTCTAGACCCTTCACCAACTCCATTGCCTTTCTTCAGACACATCACTCCAGTACAGACATTGGACAGCCCCAAGCATGGGCTGAATTACAAAGGAGAATCATCATCAGAAAAGGTCTGCATGCAGTGGTAAACACTTGGCCCATTCCCAGAAACTGCCTGAACAAGAACAGTCTATATGGATCTAGAGGAATCTTGCTTACAGCTCTATGTGCTGTTTTCAGACCTCTTCGTTGCTCCATATCCAGCCTAGAATTAAGGACCAGGAGATACTTTGAATTTGAGAGTCAGAATTCAGAGCACAAAGATATTACTGGAAAGCAGGCAGCTCTGATCACACAAAAGTTCATGCAGATAAAGGGGTTTATCTTGTTCTGTCTTTAAGGCATTATAAATGACTCGGTACTCAGTGTTCACCAGGCAATTACAGTGGAAACACAAAATATCTGCCTTCCATTAGAGCTTAAAGCACAGCCATTTTCTCAGGAAAAAACAAGGAATTTCATATATATTCACAATAAAGTCTACAAATAGTTATTAAAACCCCCAACACCTTCCTTTTCCTACAGTCTTGACTCTAATAACAGCACAAATTGGTAGCACTGACATGACATTTAAATGACTGCGGCCTCAAGGACTGCACTCATTATAAAAAAGTGTTATGGTGGTGGCATTTTGCTGATCAAAGATAACAAATGAAAAAAATAAGAAAGCAAGAAATTCAGTCCCTAACTTTATGAATCTGGGCATCCCAGTATAATTTTTATGCAACTGCACATCTGCCTCCATGAACACGTCTAATCCTGCAACACTTCTTGTCAAATGTGTCCATCATTCTTTCTGCCCTAAAAGTTCTGGTGTTCAGTAGAATAACTGCTACTACTCATTTGCTTCTCTAAAACCTATCTTTCAGAATCAAGAAACTGAAAATATTCAGAAGTACCTTTAAAGGAACTGATGCTGTCAGTTTGCTGCTTGAATTTCTGCAGTCACAATCTTCTGAGGAGCACACCTTATTTTCCCTGAGATCTTGCTTAGATTATGATTTACCTGAGACCTACAGGAAAGAGAGTTCTGTAATTTGGAAATGCAGCTAATCACTTCTGTGTGCTGGCTATGCTTAAAAGCATATTAATTTAATCCAAGAATTAACTCGTTGATAACATCAGAAAGAAGACAGATTTCTGTGCTACTGCTGTTGAAGGTTAGTGCACAGGCAATTCCTCTCTCACAATTAATCTGTGTTTCTTACTGTCACTTAGTCACTGAATAAATATAAAATGTTACAAATAATCAAACACAGATGTGGTAATTTTGCTGTTGTTCTGATAGCTACCAAGCCAGATAAGTCTAAAAGAACAAGACTGGCATTCATTCACCTAACTCTTGTGATGCAGATGTGCGCATTTTAAGATGTAAGAAGACACTAGGCCACTTTAAAATGCCAAAGAATAGAGACTATGAAGCAGCAGATCCAATTTTGTCTGCAATCCATCCACATGATTTTATTTTCATACTTTGTGCTTCCCCATACCTCTTTTCCCCCTTTGTCAGTAGCTATACAAAACAAATAAGGAAGGAATGTAAGGGAAGGATGATCTGCTTATTTTGAGCCATCCTACAACTCCATTAAAAATCTGTCAAAACTTTGATGTACTGAAAGAAGCAAAGCTGCTGTTACTTGCCATGAAAAAAATCAACTGAACTCAGAGGCAAGATTCACTGTTACAGCACAGCAAGTCCCAACTAGGTTGGGACTTGTAATACAAGTAAGACAGTGATGCTACATTTACTCTTTGTGCTACTCTGATGGAAAAGAAAGAAAATAATTAAAACCAAAACCAAACCAACCCCAAAGCACCTTAAAAACAGATGGAAGTAAAGCAAACTCTCTAGCCAGTTTGCTTACACACAAGCAAATGGGCTCAGTGTTAAGGATTTATTTCTCTAGTATTGCTACCTGTGGCTGAGAGCTGCAGCCCCAGCAGATGGCCCTAAAACAGATTTGTGGCTTTATTTAACATGATCTAAGTGCAACAGCAAAACTGTCACCAGGACTCTCCTTGCTTGCTTGCCTGCCTCCTGTGAAATAAAAATTACACTCAGGAGTGCAGTTCCTCCACTGTCTGATTTTTGTTTTGGTTTTGCCTCCACAACAGTTGTTGGTTTACTGATCAGGAAAGATCTTCAGTATTGAAACCCCTTAACAAAGATTAGCACTTAAGATGTAGCTCCACAAAGTCATCATGCTCAAGTAGTAATAAAGGCACTTTTGGGGTTCACAAGAAACCCACAAATGAATAAGTGATCACAATGGCTATGCAGAGCCATGACGAGTCGACTTGGTGTTTCAAAACAGACAAAATGAAGAAAGGGAAGGAGGAGAAAGAAAATACCACCCAGAAAAGAACTGTACTGTATCTACACACACTGTATCTACTGTCACTTCCACTAGAAACCAGGATAGAAGAGCTCAGGTTATCATTATTCTCTCTGCTCCCCTGTGTTCAGTGGTTAGCACATCAGGGTCACAAGGCTTTGGGAAGGTAGCTGTTTCCACAGCAGCTACTGCCTGCTCTCTGGGTCCTATTCTCTCTAGTTATGCTTATCTAAGATCCCATTAGCTCTGTTATCTCAGACTGGAGTGCAAGGAGTAAGCCTCAAATTACCAAAGAAGTTTCCTAAGCTGATGAACCTGCAAATTCAGGAGAGAATCACAGCAGGATGTTGTTACTTGGAAAAGCAAACTCTAGTCCTTACCAGAGTAAATGGGGAGCAAGTTAAAAAAATGAAGGCTCTTTACACTCTGTGAAAAGTGATCTGATGGTTACCTACCTCGGTTGTACACCTAATATTGAACTGTAATAGATTCTGTTGTCTATTATAAATCTGTCTGCTGTAAAAGGAAACATCACTTCACAGTGCTGATAATCCATCATTGAGAACAGCAGCCAACACCAGATGCTTAACTAGGAATAAACTGTATTTCAGGTCATACTTTGGATGTTCACAGAGCATTTGCAAAGTTTGGGCTTTTTTTATTCCATCAGGAAGAAAATATCAGACTTTTTTCCACCACCATCTTATTCAGAAAAATATAATATTTGATGTTTTAGAGACTTCATTTCAGAATTTTACAGAAATCTTCTCTGTTCAGGCAATGCCATTTCTTTAGAGCCATATGGAATCTAAAAGAGAATTTCACTTTCAGAGTGTGGAGAGTTAACTGTAGCACAGAATAAAGCAGAAAAAGCTCCTAAGCATGTAAATGTACTAAAATAAAGGACTTTATAATAAGTAAGTAGTATTGAGTTCAAAACTACCATAAAATCTTGGTCTCCCTTTGTAAAACAAGATGAACCCTAATTAAATCACCATATAGGATGCTGAGGGCAAATGCAAAAGCATGCTGTGGGCTCAGAAGAAACATCTGAGGTTGGGTTCTTATACCTAGTATCAGGTGATAGAATATGAGGAAACGACCTGAAATTGTTCCAGAGGAGGTTTAGCTGGACACTAAGAGAAACTTATTTATGTAAAGAGTGGTCAGACATGGGAACAGGCTGCCCAGGGAGGGGGAGGAGTCACCATCCCTGGAGGTGTTCAATAAATGTGTGGACATGGCACTCTGGGACATGGTTTAATGGCCAGGCTGCTGTTACACTGACAGTTGGACTCAATGATCTTAGAGGGCTCATTCAACCAAAATAATTCAATGATTTTATGATTCAATTATTTATATTAAAAGAGGGTGAATGTAACTCTCTTATCTAGCTTTTATATAAAGTATATTTGTATATGTCTACTTACACTAAGCACAGCTTTGAATGGCTGAAGATTGGCCCTGTGTAGGAACAGGCTTTCGATGTTTTATGTTGTATATGATGTAAGAGTCTTTCTCCTTGGCAGAAAAAGGAGAAGATGGTTCATACACAGACTGGATTGATAGCTACAGGAGCAGACTGCTTTAGAATTACACAGTCTGAGAGTTTTAGAAGCTAAGATCAATGTCTGCAGCTCTGGAAAGAGTTATCTTAATTTCCAGCAAGTATTCACAGCGACACTTCCAACATGCAATGTTCTTTAAGAAGGAAAGAAAGAAAGAAAAAGTGACACATTGCATCCTGCTTCCAGGGTGCTGCAGTTCAGCTGAGCACATCTTCCTTGGCAAACGTAACCCATCACTAGCCCTGACAACAAATTAATGCCAGAGGATCACTTTTTTTTCAGTAAAGTGGTGCTGCTGGTTGGAACTGTGGTTCTGTGGCAGCTTCCTTCCTCTTTAATGTGATCTATGAGCCTGACACAGACAAAGTTAGTTCTGTACTCAGCTGAGCAGACATCACAGGGCCAGCACTGCTCTGAACGAACTCTGATCCAGAATTGCCACAGGCAGACTCAGAGCAGATCTTTGTCTCTCAGTCATAGGGTTTGTGATATAATGAAACAAGAGAAGGAGGAGATCTATTCTGTGGGGGCTAAAAAAAAAAAAAGCTTTAAAAAGCATTTTAAGAAGTGGGAGTCCTCCCTGGCTTTTCTCTTTAGGATGAGAAGTGATGGTAAATAACAAAACAAGTTTGGTTTTTTGTTTTTTGGGTTTTTTTTCAGTAAATAAGAGAAAGTATTTAAGTACTTAATAGTACTCTGGACTCTGTTGTGTTCAGAGACAGAAAATGCTTATCTGACAGCCACCCAAATAGGGCCTTTAGGTTTTTCTTCTACTTAAAATTGGGTTTCTACTTAAAATTGTATGTCTACTTACTTAAAACCGGGCTCCTACTTAAGTTTTTTCTTCTACTTAAAATTCAAAGACTTTTCCTTGTTACTGCCTTTCAACTGGATATTAGGAAAAATATCTTTACTGCAAGAGTCATCAAGCATTGTTTAACAGGCCACCCAGGGAAGGTGGAGTCACTGTCCCTGGAGATGTTCAAGAAAGGTGTGGATGCGACACTTTGAGACATGGCTTAGTTGGCATGGGGTTGACAGTAGGACTTGATGATCTTAACAGTCTTTTTGCAACCAAAACCAGTCTATGATTCTGTCACACAAGTAGAGCAAATTGAGCCCAAAAGCACTGGGAACAGCTCCTGTCATTTCATCTTAAACAGCCAAACTCCAAGAACAAACAAAAGCTTAGAACAAACAAAATTATAGAGGTGTCAATCAGGAGTCTCATCAACATTCACAGAACTGACCGCCTCGATGACAGCTTCTTCCCAAACTTCCTCTGGAAACTCTACACTTTATTCAAATCTGCAGCCACTGAAAAGTGCTGCCAAAATTCCTGACCTCTCTGACAACACATTTGAAACAGAGGTAATTTTAGTGTTGCTAGTGAAAATACTGTAGACTCACACCAGGGTCTGTGATTCCCCAAAACCTTTTTTGCAGTCTGCATCAGATGAACAGCTCATATTCTTAACATTTTTTTTTTTCTTCCTCTCTACATAACTTTTTAATGCTGAACAGTTAGTCAACAAAATACTGGTTTTGCTATTCTGTATGAGAATGAAACCAACCTGTTATCACTGAGTCCTGAAACCAAAGTCATATATGATATATGCTTAGTGCTCTGGAATACTGATTTGCTGTTGTTGCTTGTTATAACAAATACCTAAAATTCTTTCTTTGCTGTACTTGAAAGTGTGAAATGGTTGATGAAAAGCTCAACATGAGCTCGCAGTGTGAGTGCAGCCCAGACAGCAACTGTGTGCTGGGCTGCAGCAAGAGCAGCTGTGGGCAGCAGGGCAAGGGAGGGGATTCTGCCCCTTTACTCTGCTCTCCTCACACCCCACCTGCAGCACTGTCTGCAGTTCTGAAGCCCTCAGCACAAGAAGGACATGGAACTGTTGGAGCCAGTCCAGAGGAGGCCGTGAAGATGCTCAGAGGGCTGCAGCAGTTCTGCTCTGAGGACAGGCTGAGAGTGTTGGGGCTCTGCAGCCTGGAGAAGAGAAGGCTTCCAGGAGACCTTATAGTAGCCTTCCAGCATTTGAATTGGCCTACAGGAAGGCTGGGGAGGGACTATTGACAAGGTCTTGTAATGACAGGATGAGGGGTAATGGGTTTAAATCGCAGAGGGGAGATTTGAACGGGATGTTAGGAGGAAGTTCTTTACAGTGAGAGTGGTGAGACACTGGCACAAGCTGCCCAGGGAGGTTGTGGCTGCTCCTTCACTGGAGATGTTCAAGGCCAGTTTGGATGAGGCCTTGAGTGACCTGGTCTAGTGGGAGTTGTCCCTACCTGTGGCAGGTGGTTTGAAGTAGATGATCTTTGAGGTCCCCTCCAACCTAAACCATTCTATGATTCCATAAATTAGAGCATTTGTTAGGACTGTGGGGTGGACATAAGTGAAAAAGCGAAGAATGTGAGGAGAGGTGAAGAACTCACTGAGTATTCACTTCTGTTCCAGCAATGCCAGTGGGTAACAGAGGGATCACACACAAGAACTCCATGAATTGCATAGTTAAATTTTATGGTGCTGAGCCCCAACCACCTCTAAGCACCTGCCTACTTCTCATTAGTCAAGGAAGCCTGGGGTGTGACTTCCAAACTGACATCTCAATCCATGCTAAATTTCCACAAACCATGAGCTGTTATCAAAGCCAACAGGAACCCAGTACCGAGCCAAGAGCCAGCTTCAGATTAGCATCTTTCCTTGGAAAGATTAAAATTTATTTTATGCTTCAAAATCTTGTTTAAGCTGCAAAAGGGAATGGAGCTGAGAATTATGAACCTGTTCTGCCACACACTAAATCAGTCCTAATAGGATTTCACCACCTGTGCAACTGAGAAAAGGCAAGGGAGGGGCAGAGGTTGGGATCTGAGTATCTGTCAAATCACAGCAGTGACACACGTTATCTCTGCCTTCCAGCCTGGTGCTGTCAACAGCAACCTCGGCAGAACACTGGTCAGAAAGATGAACTCACGTATGGGGAAAGAGAAAGATGCAAGAGAGCAGCACTGCCTACTTTTGCTCATTTCCAAGTGCACGATCTGGGAATGGCAGAGCATTCAGGCTCAATTTTCAGAGCACAGCTGGAAATCAATCCAAGAATAATTCATGTAGAAAGGTTAAATGCTGAGAGAGAAAAAAAAGAAATCCCATGTTGTCTAAAGCAGACATTCCCTTTGGATTCACAGCCACTTCTCTCCCTTTTGAAATATTCAGCCTGTGGACTGAAGGCTTTGTCTGTCATAATGCTACATTCTCTAGGGAGTATCCAAAACGAAGAAGTCTCAGTTTAGGTGTTTGATGTATTTAACCACAGGAGAACTCTCTTGCATTTAGTGGGCTAGGATTATAGCAATCAACACAAGTTTTCACTGCTATTAGTTTGCTCCAGGGACCTGTGGCAGACCCCCCTCAAATCTTCTTCACTGCTAGGAACAAGAACAGCAGCTCAAAGTCTCCCATGCCAGCACCAACCTCTAGCTGCCCTTTCCAGCAGAGGCAAAGTTTAAATAACCTGCTGTGCTGCTACACAGCAAAAATGGAGCTCAGTAATACAACTACATCAGAGTGTGTAGCTCTCCAATTCTTGTGCTTAGAATTAACAGGACATGAAACAATTCAAACTGAAAGGAATCTAATTACCAGAGAGCAGGAGACCGAAACCTTCATTATGTTGGTAGAGCCTAACGCACTAAACTAACACTAACCTCATGTTGAAGAGCTGAGGATTGGGCTCCTTTGGAACCTCAAAGACCTTAGAAGAAAAAAATTACAGAACTACAATGATGATATCCCCTTCCCTAGAGCAAACAGGGCTTTAGCATCATAGTGCTGCCTCTCACTATAACCACTAAAACCATATCTATCTCAGAAAGGGGAAGAGTATGACCAGACTGCAAATTCATAGAATCATAGAAAGGTTTGGCTTGGAAGGGACCTTGAAGATCATCTAGTTTCCATCCCTCTGTCATTGGCAGAGACATCTTCCACTAGACCAGATTGCTCAGGGCCTCATCCAATCTGGCCCTGAACACCTCCTGGGAAGGGGCATCCATGCCCTCCCTAGGCAACTTGTGCTAGTGGCTCACCACTCTCACTGCAAAGAATTTATTTTTAATATCCAGTCTAACTCTACCCTCTTGCTGATTAAATCTATTCCCTCTACCCTTGTAGAAAGTCCCTTCCTGACTTTCTTGTAGGCCTCTTTCAGGTACTTGAAGGCCACTAAGTCTGACAGTGTATCAACCATGACAAAGACCAGCATCAACTTGGGGAACCATGTGCACTGTCAAATATTGACTCTCTTCACCCTTTGTCTTCAGTGCATCACAGAAAAGAGGCTTGCTAACTCCTAAACTGCTTTTTTAGTACAGAACAAAGCACAACTGCTTTACAGTTTCTTGTGGAACTAAATTATGTTAAGATTGTCAAAGACGCTGAAGTTTGGCATCTGAACCAATTTTTAAATTAATCACTTTCCTAGAGGTGCTAAAATATTAGCTAAGTACTGAAAAGATTTTACTAAGGAGATTTCCCAAGTTGAATTGAAATACCTTTGGAGCTTTCTTCCTTATGCTGTACCTCGAAGAGACTGCTAAAAGCCAGCCTGCAAAACATAAGTCAGGGGAAAAAAATAATTTCCAGAGTTTATGGTTATTTCAGCTCAACTCCAGTTGCACAGCAGGAAGGTCAGATCCCTGCTAAGGTTTAAACATAAGTCGAAACAATAGAGATAGATCTTCTCTGAAGCTTAGCCCAAAACGTTACCATTTCATTACTTTGGAGGAACAGTTCTGCATGCCCTTAAGTCTAAAAGTGTTATAGCTGCTAACTTGCAACCTAGCTGACCCTTTCTTACAGATTTATGGATTTACAACAGATTTGCCAGCTGAGGTTGTAATTTCCTCACAGGATGCTCTTCTTGGGTTGCCCAGAGCATCTCCTTCAGTTTAATCATTGTTGAACTTCCATCAGTTCTGCAATGACTGACCAGAAGCTGATTTCAATCTCTGGTAGTTAGGAAGCACAGGAAACCTTGGCTGTTAGGAACAGCTGTGATTTTAGACACAAGATGAATTTTGAGATACAGGTAGAAACAGTGTGAATTTATTACTCTTGTTAATATCCTATACAGACTCAAAAAAAAACCCACAACGTCCAGATTTGACTGCTAGTCAAGTGAAGCACAATAAAGGTCAGAAATATCTTGGTGCCATGAGAAACAGTGAACAGGGAAAACAAAAGCTGTGCATACTCACACATGTCAAAGTCTGCATTTGCTAGGAAACTGAATTGAGTATCAGTTCATAGGCTTGGTGTCAACAAACAAGGCCAAAAAGAGGGGAAAATATGGTTTTAAGTACACCAAAAGGTTTGGATTATAAGGTCTAAGTTTTTCTGTAGAGCGGTACCTCACTTCCTCACATTTCCTAAATTGTTCCTATTTTTTTGGTATACACTAGTATTGCAAATATTCAGGAGAGAGGGAAGCAGAGGGGGACAAAGACAATAATATAATCTTGTATTTTCCTCATGTGCATGTATTTGCTGGAGTTAATTTTCTTCATACCAGCATGTGCGGTGCTTTGCTTTGGATCTGTGACTATAGCAGTGTGTATAATACAGCATTGGAATCTCCTCTCTTTCTCATTCTGCCCCACTCATGAGCAGGCTGTGAGTAGACAAGAACTTGGAAGGGGACACAGGAAGGACAGCTGACCACAAGTTACCAAAGGCATGTCCCATGCCACTGTGCTCAGCAATAAGCACTCAACAGGAGGTGTTGGAAGGGCATGGCTGATGCTTGGCTTCCCAGGAAGAGGCTGGAACCTGCATGCCAATGGGATGCAGCAAGTAAATTCCTCTTTTTGCTTTGTATGTGTGAGCAGCTTTTGCTTCACCAATCAAACTGCTGTTACTTCAATCTGTGAGTGTTCTTGCCATCTGTCTTCTCCTTGTCCCACAGAAGCAGGGTGCAGGCAAGCAGCTGTGCAAGTGCCTGACTGCTGGCTGGGGACAGCCCACCACAGAGCACAGCCACCAAAGCACTGTCTGCCCAAAACCAAACTGTCACCAAAAGAAACCAGGAGCAAACACACAATCAGTCTCTACAAAACAGAAATAAGGAGACTTTCTTAGGAACTAAAGCACTGAGTTTGTTGCAACCTAGAAAACTTCTGGCAGTCTCCTGGCCTCTATTCCCTCCATAGACTTGTTCGTCTTTCTCTTGCTGTTTAGCTGCAGATACTAAATTAATAACATTGAGTAAGTCACAAATAAAATGTAACAGCTTGCTGAAGGCTTACACAAGTGAGTAAGAAGCTAGCTAGAAGATGATGTGTAAGCAAATCAAGCATTGGCATACAGGAAAGCAGAATTCCTCGTGACTAAGTCTCACATAATGCTGCTTAAAATGGCTTAAGCTCCAAAAGTAGACTTGCTATGATGAAAACAGATGATGACATGAAGTTGTGAGACATCAATACAAAGGAGGAGCAGAGTATTATCCAGGAAAAATTAGGTGGCTTTGAGGTTTGTAATTGAAATGGAATGAAGTGTAATAGAACAAGGGCAAGGGTCCATTAACATGAATCCATGATGTAGAGTAAGAGTGCATCAGCTAAAAATGATAAAAAGGTCTGGCTGTATCTATTGATCACAGGTTGACTATAAATCACCAGCATGATGCAGCCCTGAAAAAGGCAAATGAAATTTTAAGATGCTTCAGGAGAAGTGTTTGGATAGAAGTGGGCAGCTATTAAAGACTTCTTACAAAACTGCTGGCGTAGGAAAAACTTCATCTGAAAGATGTCATCTGATCCCAATTATCCACATTAAAATAACAAAACTGAATTCTCACCAGAATAAATGGGGACACAAGCTCCACAGATGACCAGAGAAACCAATTGCTGATGTCAGAAAAGACAAGAAGAGAACTGTCTTGCTTAGCCCAAAAAAAAAAAAACAAGTTTGAAAATGTAGCACAAAGATGTGGTTCAAGCCCAGCCACAGTCAGCCCCAGGCAGCCTCTCACACAACAGCCACAACCCTATCCCCAGTAGGATGGGAAGAACTTGGAGCAAAATGCAAACCCCTGTGGGCTGAGACAAGGAGCATTTAATAGACCAATACAAAGAATAATAACAACAACAGTGAATACTTCATATATATGACATGGAGTTTCCATAGAATCATAGAATGGTTTAGGTTGGAAGAGACCTCAAACATCATCTAGTTCCAAACTCCCACCATAGGCAGGGACACTACCAACTAGAATAGGTCACTCAAGGCCTCATTCAACCTGGCCTTGAACACCTCCAGGGAGGGAGCAGCCACAACTTTCATAGGCAGTTTTGATCTGCTTCAAGGTGAGAAGGCTCTGCAGAGGGATCTGGGCAGACCGGATCAATGGGGCAAGGGCAATTGTGTGAAGTTCAACAAGGTCAAGTGCTGTGTCCTGCACATGGGTCACAACAACCCCATGAATGCTCCCTGCTTGGGGCAGAGTGGCTGGAAAGTTGCCCAGCAGAGAAAGACCTGGGAGTGCTGGTCAACAGCTGGATGAAGATGAGCCAGTATGTGACTACACGGCCAAGACCAATACCAACCTGGCCTTGATCAGAAATAGTGTGGCCAGCAGGACCAGGGAAGTGATTGTCCCCCTGCACTCTGCATTGGTGAGGACACACTGAGTGCTGGGTTCAGTTTTGGGGTCTTCACTACAAAAAGGACTTTGAGGTCCTGGAGCGGATCCAGAGGACTGGTGAAGGATCTGGTAAACAGGGCTGAGGGAACTTGGGTTGTTCAGCCTGGACAAAAGGAGGCTGAGGGTCTGGAGACCTCATTTCTCTCTACAAGTGACTATAAGGAGGATGAAGCAAGGTGGGTGTTGGTCTTCCCTAGTAACAAGTGTGTCATGGGTTGAGTGATAGGATGAAAAGAAATGCCCTGAAGTTCCACTAGGAGAGGTTTAGGTTGGATATTAGGAAAAAAATCTTAACTGAAAGGGTTCTCAAAGCCTGGAACAGGCTGCTCAGGGAGGTGGTTGAATGCCCATCCCTGAAGGTGTTGAAAAGAAGCAGAGATGTGGTGCTAAGGGACATGGGTTAGCACCAAGCTTGGCAGAGTTAGGGAATGGGCAGACTCGATTATCTTAAAGGTCTTTTCAGAGAAAATATCTGATTTATTTATCTGCATTTCACCATCGAACTCTACTACAATTATTTCAGAAGTGCAGCATATAATACTGTTTGATTTTTAAAAGCACCCCTGAACACAAGAAAAAAACTTTCATAACCAATGAAAGCAGCCACTGGAATAATCTCCCCAAGGAAGTTGTGGAGTCCACAACACTGCACACCTTTGTGAGACAGATGGAGAGAGTGCTGGATTATCTTTTCTAGAACATGCTTTTGTCAAGAAAGTTTGGACCAGATGATCCTTGAGGTATCTTCCAACCTGGTATCCTGTGATCAAAGTAAGTATATAATAAACTGTGTATAGCTACCAAATAAGTTTACATGCTCTTCTGAGGAAGGGAGAGGACCAAGGAAGGGAAATCAGTTAAGGGAAATCTAAGGCAAACTACTATTAACTGGAAATAGCAATAAACTATTGGGAGCCACTTTGCTGAGACAGACCTAAGAGGCATAATATTCCACCCCTGCAGAAATATGGAGATCATTTATCTGGTCACAGTTGCATGAAAGGCAAATTGCATGTTAGAAAACTCTGACACATTCAATTAAAAAAAAAAAAAAAAAATCAGTGGAGCAAATTCCTCAGCTTGACTATGTTCATGTCAATCTGATTAAACATTCCTATCTCTGACAAAGTGTAGTCTGCTTTTGGCAGAGCTGGTGCAAAAAGATGAGAGCCTGAAGCACGTAATTAAGGCTAGCACTGTGTATTTCCAGCTCCTATTATCAGTTTAGAAGACAGCTGTTAGCAGCAAGCACATTTTTATTTAAGGGTGCCAGCTAGAAAGAATCCCATGGGTGTTTCATATCAGACTCAGTAACAACTAGATTGCATTACAGAGTCATAGAATTGTTTGGGTTGGAAAAGACCTCTAAGATCATCAGATCCAACTGTCAACCTAAGACCACCATAGCGATTACAAAATGTCCCAAAAGTGCCATCTCCACACATTTCTGGAATACTTCCAGGGATGGTGACTTCACTACCTCCCTGCACAGCGTACTCCACCTGAATTCTTTGCAGAGATAGATCCTTTCCCTATCCATGCACAACACCAACAGGCAGCCCACAAACCAGTCCAGGATGGCAGTAAAGAAGTAATCAAGCTGCTGAAACACAAAAATTGTGGACTTGCACTAACCAGGAAAATTATGGGGTGTTTACTCTAGGACCATCCTCATCATTTTCTTTAGAGACCTTCAGAGCAGCCTACCAAAAGTATTAAATTTATCATCGCTAGATACAACATAGCTGATGCAGTAAAATCTTAGAGTGGGCAACAAATTAATTGAGCAGTAATTTCAGCAGTTTGCTACAAATTATGCCTTAGATGTATTCTCAATCCTCATTAATTCCAATTCAATGGACTGGTGGTAAAAGTGACATAAAATATAATCAAGAACGTAAAACACTGAGTCAAACTCTGATCCCTAATGTTGCTAAATTGCAACGCCTCATCATAATAATGTGTTGGAAATTTAATACAAAATGCCTATGCTGTTTACCAGCTCTAAGAGGAACCAGAAGTGTAGAGTTATATACTAATTAAAATGAAAAACAAAACAAAAAATAAACCAGCAACTGTGATGCTGCTGGATCCCACCAATCCATGAGAATGAAGAATATTGCATGAGGGTTCTGAGTGAAAAAAGGCTGCAGATCACTTTTGCAACCTTTTAAGACATGTTCTTTCCCTTAAGATGAGACCTTGAGCAACCTGATCTAGTGGAATGTGTCCTTGGCCATAGTAGGGGAGGGAGTTAGAACTAAATGATGTTTAAGATCCTTTCCAATGCAAACCATTCAATGAATCTATGAATTCACCAGTGGTTTATGGCATGATATAAGAAGAGCTGCTGCCTACTACCTCACAAACAGCCTTAAGCTGTCATGGCTTTCAAGGGTTTAGGGTAGGCAAAGCTGATCATGTAGAATACTCTGGCTCCATGGCATCTCCAATGAAGATGGAATCTTGTATCACCAGCATAGACCTTGAAGTTGGAACAGAGCATTGCAATGTTTCCTCATTTTTAAATTAGTACATTAAATTCTTGGGATTTTGTGAGGGTTTAGGTTTGATAAATTCCCATTTTTAACAGTTCCACTTGTGAAATTGCTAGTAGTGAGGGCCTCAAAACTGAACCCGGTACTGGGTANGTTTTTTTTTGTTTGTTTTTGGTTTTTTGGGTTTTTTTTAGTAACTGGGCAGCCCAGCTTCCATTTTGGAAAACAGCAGCCTAACTGCCACTCAGTACTTTAACATGAAATGAACAGAGCTGAGTAGAAACCAGATGCTACAACTGCAATTGAGAAACCACACTGAACTGCAACGTACAACCACATCTCCTGAACAAAGAGAATGAGATAGTTTAGCTGGTTTGAAGGTTTAGATTGCTTGGAGACAAAATCCCAAATACTCAACCTTTAAAATTAATTTTGCATGTATAGAGCAAAGAGAATCTGATTGACTTCTGTTTCACAGAATCAGACCTTTAAGGTCATCAAGTCCAAGTGTAACCCAACTACCATGACCACTAAACTACATCCTGAAGCACCACATCTACAAGCTTCTTCAGCATCTCCAGAGATGGAGACTCCACCTCCCTGACCTCCAACACCTCACCACTCAATTCATCCACTGAAGAACCATTTTATTTTTCTTCAAATGTGACTTTATTACACAAAACTCCACTTCCAGAGATGAAAGACAAGTACCTGCAGCTTAGACAGAGAGGAAGCAACATCTTGCCAAAAAGAGACACCTGGGACAAATGAAAACCTGTCACTCTCCTGTTTACTCTACATTTAGACCAGGAAATCAAAGCTCAAATTTCTGGCTGTCCTTCAGAGGAGGTTCTGAGGGAACTGTGATTGTTTAGTCTGGACAAGAGAAGGCTGAGGGGTTGGTGTCTTCTCCCTAGTGTCAGATGATAGCATGACAGAAAATTACCTCAAATTGTGGCAGGGGAGGCTTAGGCTGCATATTAGGGGGGAAAAAAGCCTCTTTCCTGAATGAGTGGTCAGACACTGGAACAGGCTACCCAAGAAGGTGGTGGAGGTTTTCAAGGAAGATGTGGAAACAGTTGGAACTATGGTGGTGGAGGTGTTAAAGGACCATGTGAACACAACACTTTGGGTCATGGTTTAGTGGGCATGGTGGTGCTGGGTTGATGGTTGGACTTGATGACCTATGAGGTCTTTTCCAACCAAAACAATTCTATGACTCTCTGAAATTCTTTCCAGATTAACCCTAAATTGATTGAGACAGAAGAGATGGCCCAGACTGATTAATTTTGTCTACATCTGTAGCATGTCTCTTTGTCATCCCAAATCTCTGGAAGGGCACTGCAAATGTAGCAAAACTCAACCGCTTTTGACAAAGCCATGACAAGTAGAGGTTTTATTTCACATGCAACTTCAAGAACCGCTGAAGGCATTGGCTAATCTTACTGGAGTAAAGAGTCTGAAATTCCGTAAGAAAATAAGGTTCCCTGAGGTCACAAGATGTTTCAAGCAGCTATTGTTCTTACTGCCAAGTAGTCCTGAGCATCAAAACATTGAGAGGGAAAGCAAAACAAAGTCACTACAATCTGAGAACACACTTTGAGTTCCTTATTCAAAGATGACAGCTGGAGTGAATAATATGTAGCTTTTCTCTTTTTTTCCCCAGTTCCCTTTTGGAGTACACCTGAGGTTTGTTTGTGTGTCACTCACTGTAACTAATTTGTAGTTATTGACTGTTGCAGAGTTGCAAGAGCAATTATCTTTACATTCCTTTCCCTTCCCATCATTTTCAGTTCACATTTTCTGCCATCTAGAGTTGTGTTGTCCTACGGCATGCAGTAGAGCTAAATCTCAGTGCAAAGATATGCCAAATTACCCAACTAAAACTGTCCTCACTCTTGCCCCCCACCCCCTTCTATAATCATGAAAATGAAGGGAAAACACAAACACAGAGGGATATATCATCTATTCAAACCAAAGCCCTTAGTATGCAAACACATCCTTAGGCAAAGCATAGCACAAACTAGTCAAAGAGTAGAGATCCTCCACGGAGGAAATAAAATGAAATTAAAAAAAAAAAAATCTGGTGAATTTAAAAATCCAGAGTTGTTTATTCAAAATGGTTCAGGCATTCTGCATTCTGCTCAGTGTTCTGAAGATGATATTAAGCATACATTGTAAATGGACCTGAAGACATTTTTATAGCAGCTTGCCAAAGAAACAGATGTAAATCTGACAAAAAAAATTCAAGGGAGGGAAGAACAGGCCTGGAGAGGGGTAGAATAACCTGCTCAAGAAAGTTACAGAAAACATCCAATCTATCAAACTATCAGCAGGGAGACTGTCAGCCTCCTGAAAAACCAAAAGGAAAAAAAATTCAATGCTTAAGACTTCTGAATAGCTTTTCAATGCTGTTATAGTATTTTTAGGCTCAAATACAATGGGAACAGATAAATCACCTCATGTTTCGTGCTGTTGCTCATACATGGGCTAAGAAAGTATGACCCAGGGGCAAGACTTGCAGACTCTGTCATCCCTCTGTGTTGCAGGGTTTTCATGTACTCCTCTGGACCTTTTGGTCAAATCATACTGAGCTTGATTAATGCTCCCACGGGGACAGCCTATGGTTTGCAGGGAATCCAGGTATCACTGTGGACAAACAAGGCCAAGATAAGGCAGGCAGATTATACTGCCCAAGTCCCCAGACTCTTACAACTCTTTGCTTAGTTCACGATTTTCTTCTTTCAGCCCTTTAAATAACAGAGATCCAGACAAATGTTCCAACAGACAACCTCAGCTTTCTGTGTCTAGACAGTCTGCACAGAGGCTTTGATAGATCACACCCTCCAAATATTTCCTGCCCCCGTGACCAAAGCAATGAATCTCTGATCCTCTGGAGCGCCGTGCCGCAGCGCAAGCTCACGGGTAGTCAATCAATACTGCACATGTGCAGCAGCTTTCTGACGTAATTAACTGGCCAGCTAGTCAACTCCAGCACAGCTCTTAGTTAAACAGTACCAGAATCTATTTTGGGTTTGTGTTGGTTTGAGCTAATTGGAGAATTTGAGTGAGAAATTAGACTATTGGCTGAGAGAGAGTTAAACACAGTGTGTCGCTTCACTGAGTTTCACTGAGAAAGGAAAACAAAAGTTGTTTTAAGAGCTGTTCTCAAAACATCCAGATTGACAGTCTGCTTCTGTCTGTGCTGGCTCTGGCCACTCTCTCCTTTGTCTCTCAGTCTTGGTGGCTAAATTCAGAGTAAAATGACTAAAACTACTAACTTCTCCTATTACTAATCTCTGACTGATCTTCAGCTTATCTGCAGCATCAACAGGTGGTGAGATAAAGCTGGGGAAGAGGGGAAAGGTGGTAGGGGGATTTTGGTTACCCTCTCTTGGGGATTTTGGTCTCTGGGAGGGTTGAGGTGTCTGTATTACATTTTCACTGTATATATCTGTAAATATCTGTTACCTTGTAAATATTTGCTTGTATATTTGCATTTCTGTAAATATAAAGCTTCATTTATTAATTTCCAGTGTTTTTTCTGAGTTTTAGCCAGGGTTTATAAAGGTGGGGGGGGGGGCAGGTAACTGCAAACCCACTACAGGGTTGCCTAGGAAAGCTGTAGATGCTCTCCCACCTCCCAGTCCCCTGGAGCTTTTCAAGGCCATGTCGGATGAGGCCTTGAGCAGGCTGGTATGAATCTATAAATCCAATGAGCTGGGAGGCAATTGGAGCTACTGCTCCAAATGGGAAATACTGGAAAGATGGCTGAACTGTTCTCCTCTGCCTACACACTGTTTCTGGATGGTAGAGAGGACCTGGTTAGTAAGCAACCTTAACAAGGCTGCAACAGCTTTCATTACTACACTCTATCTAGCACCTATAAAACCCAGCTCTGGTATGCTCACTAATATTCCTCCTCTTGCTTCCTTTGGCAGTCCAAAGGAATTACAGAGTTATCAGTTAACTTGTGCTCCAGTAACTTCATCCTGTGAGAACAGGTTGGGATCACAAGGGACTGACCCTCTGCAAACATGTCCTTGGGATTCTCTATTCCCTCAGTTGAAAGTAACAAATGATCTTACATATGGCTTATTCCTACACAGAGTTTAAACCACCAGCACCTCTAAAGACAACAAAAATGTCACTATCCTGGATGCCTAGGTAAAAGCTAGTAACATGCTCCAATGACACAGTCTAGCACTGACTCTGAGAATATGACTGATGGAAGGACTTCCCAGAGAGTATTACTAAAATCATAGAGTTATAGGATTGTTAGGGTTAGGACCTTTAAAAGCCATCTAGTCCAACCCACAGCAATGAACAGGGACATCAACTGCAGCAGATTGCTCAGAGACAACCTGACCTGGAACGGTTCCAGGGATGGGGAACTTACCATCAATCTGGGCAACCTGTGCAAGTGTCTTGCCATCCACTTAAAAAAAAAAAATCTTCCTTCTCTCTAGTCTGGTTGTCCCTCTTTTAGTTTAAACCTGCAACAATTCCCGTCCCCATCTTTCTTGTCAACCCCTTTGAGTACTGAAAGGCCACAATAAGGTTCTTCCTGAAGCCTTCTCTTCTCCAAGTTTAACAACTCCAACTGCCTCAGCCTGTCCTCACAACAGAGGTGCTTCTGGTCCTCGGATCATTTTTGTGGCCATTCCAACAGGTCTATATCTAATATTTTAAAATAATGCACACATTTGAATCACCAGAAATCAACAAAAATGGGAGCTATATCATAGCAATATAAGGGACAAATTCCCCTGAGAAGAGAGGTAGGGTCTGAGTAGACACCACCTTCCCCACTTCAGCAGTGTCTGGGGACACCTCTGCAGTCCCATAGTCAGTGCTGAATATCAATACAAGACTATTACCTCTAAAAGTAAAGGGTGAATTTATGAATCAATATTTTGCTTGTGAGAAACAGCAAGTCCTGGTCTTATTAGTCTTGATGTAGAATTAAAATAACACCACTGATTAAAGTAAAATTTTATGGATTAAAACCCGCCTAAGAGTATAATTTGTGCCAATTCTCTTAATCAGTGGCTTGCACACCACATGTAATTAGCTACTGCAATGCAGTTATCAACTTCTTGGATTTTCAGAGACGTTCTATGAAGAATCTGATTACGAAGTACTGTTTCAGAACTGCAGCAAAGTTATCTGCGAATCAGCCTGTGATTTACTCTTGGGGAAACAAAAAAAAAACCCCAAAAGAAAACAAAACAAAAAAGCCAAAAAAAAAAAAAAAAGAAGAAGAAAAAGATTCTTCATTGTTCCCTCTTATACAAAACTAATAATAAGTTTGCTGGCAATCAGCTCCTGTTGTTGAACTACGGACATCAGAACAAAGCAGAGGCTGAAATTGCTCCATTCCAGAAGAGAGCTGCAGCAGGCAAACTGAGCCGTCTCACTTTCTGCCTCAAAATTCAAAGCATTATTAAGCAATCAGGAAACAGAAAATACATTTTTATAACCTATTTCCATTTCCTCAGTGAAAATTATCATCTTTTGAAGCTCTCTGTTCCACCAACAGCGATAACACAGCTTGTCTGCTAGATAAAGCTGAAGAGATGCAAGTTAACAAATACTTCCTGCAGATGAATATCTGAACAGTTAACAACTAAATACTGTTCCACACCAGCAGACAACGTTTTCTCTCCGTTTCTATTTGCTGTCATCACCAGTGTCTGCAACCTGCATGATACAGGTAGATGATTTTTCAGTAAAAAATTATTTAGCAGCATACCAGACTCTCCATGAAATAGTCTGATTTGGAAATAACACCATTCGTCTTCTAGTCTGGGTAAATTTGAAGACATAGAGTAGAAAATCGAGAACTGTCTATTTTTGATGGAGTTTTTTTTTTAAAAAGCAAGGAAGGAAAGCAAGAACTCAATTTAAGATGATGTCAGGCATCAATGAGCAAAGTCAGATACAGAGCTTGAAAGAAGCTACACAAAAAGGAGAGAAAGAAACTGAAGACAAAACAAGTGAAGAAACACATTATGTATTTAGTATAGTGAAGTGGAGAGAGTGAGCCCCTCAAAGAAAGCATGTTCTAGAAGGGAAGACATAAAATTTCTAAGATGAAATATGCAGTAACCCTCAATGTTCCATATTGACAGTATTCTTATTTGTCTAGAGGAATGGTAGGCTTCAACTAACACCACTCTGTTTTAGGATGCTTTAAATGCACATTTGGTGCAGACGTGAGAAACAGGATCACAGAATCACAGAATTCTTGAGTTTAGTGAAGGTCTTTAAGATCTTTGGGTCCAATCATTATCTAATTCTACCATATCCAGAGCTGAGCCACATCCCTCAGTAGCACATCTCCACCTCTTTGAAACACCTACAGGGATGGAAATTCAACCACCTCCTTGAGGAGCCTGTTTCAGTGTTTCAGAACTCTTTAAGTGAAGAAGTTTCTTCTAATATCCAACATCAACCTTCCCTAGTGCAATCTGAGGCCATCTCATCCTCATCCTATCAGTTGTTACTAGGGAGGACAGACCAACAGCCACCTGACTCAAACACTCTCAAAGAGTTGTAGAGAGTGAGAAGGACTCCACTCAGCCTTCTTTACTTCTGACTAAACAACACCACTTTCTCTCAGGCACTCCTCATGAGATGACCTGTGAGACACAGAAAGGTGGTGCATATTAAGTGCACTACCTAGAGAGCAGTCTGCTTTCAAATGCTCACTTCACTATTTATTTGCATCTCCTTTGACTACAAATCAATTTTATTGCTTTCATTCCTCATCATAATAAAAAAAAAAAAAAAAAAAGAGAGAAAAAAAAGAGGGGGGTACAGGGGTAGTTTATTTCTGGAAGAAAATAATTCAAGTTGTAGGCAACTAATTTCTGAGGCCAGACAGCATTTAAAGCACGTATCACTGATGAATAATCAGAGCACTCTGATGAGCATCCGGTAACAGAATTTTCCCTCCAGTTCCAATCACACTAAGTGTTCTGTGTCTGGTGCCAAATGCAGGTGATCAGCTACAGGACTAATGTCACCCATTCTGTGGCTATAGCAGCAGTCCTGCTTATGAGCTACCTGTCACTGAAGCATAATGCTGGGCAATGAAATCATAGAATCACAGTATTGTTTGGGTTGGAAGAGACCTCTAAGATCACTGAATCCCACTGTCAACCTACCACCACCCTGTCCTGAAGTGCCAAGTCCTGGCACCCTCCAGGGATGGAGGGTAATGGGTTTAAACTGGAAGAGGGGAGATTTAAACTGGATGTTAGGAGGAAGTTCTTTCCTTCTTTCCAGTGAGGGTGGTGAGACACTGGAACAGATTGCCCAGGGAGGTTGTGGCTGCTCCCTCCCTGGAGGTGTTCAAGGCCAGGCTGGATGAGGCCTCGAGCAAACTGTTCCAGTGGGAGATGTCCCTTCCTATTGCAAGGGGTTGGAACTTGATGAGCTTTGAGGTCCTTTCCAACCTATTCTATGACAGTGACTCCACCACTTCTGTGGCCAGCTTGTTCCAATGCCTGACTACTCTTTCAAGAAATAATTTTTTAATATCCAAGCTGAACCTCCTCTGGCACAGTTTGAAGCCACTTCCTCTCATCCTATCACCTGGTATTAGAGAGAAGAGACTAAACCCCACCTCACTCCAACCTCCTTTCAGGGAGTTGTAGATATCAATGAGGTCTCCCATTAGCCTCCTTTTCTTGAGACTAAACAATCCCACTTCCCTCAGCCATTCATCATAGCACCTGTTCTCTACAACCTTCACCATTCAAAGGTCCAACTTCTCCTCCAACAGGGAAAGTGCCAGCACTGAATTGGGTTGTCCATCCTTGATGTTTGTCAGCCACTTCACAGCCCCAAGAAACTTTGAGGCATCACCTTCACTTTAGCTTATAGCCTGCAATGCTTCACATTGTGCTCTATTAGGCTGCAGTAAGAACTCAGGTTCAAAGCTGCACAAAATGATGTTAGGAATTACAAAAACACACAAGGATCACACAAAGATTTTGTTCTGATGCCTACTCTATCCTGTGTGCCACACAAGAGCAGCAAGAACACACATTTCAGAGGAGGAAGAAAGCAACAAACTCTTCCATTTCCAAGCTGCCATTCAAGTCAGTCATGTCCATATCTATGCATTAATTCATCACAAAGGAAAAGATCACAGATGATGAAAATTTTTCATTCACCTTCCTTAAGGCCACAGTTTACTCCATCTATAACAATACTTGCCTTAGAACAACTGGAGAGTTTTTACAAAGGCATGGAGTGACAAGCTGAGGGGTGATGGCTTCAAACTGGAAGAAGTTGGATTTAGATTAGATCTCAAGAATAAATTCTTCACTTCAAGGGTGATGAGGCACTAGAACAGGTTGCCCAGAGAAGCTGTGGAGGCTCCAAGCCTGGAAGTGTTCACAGCAAGATCAGATGGGGCCTTGAGCAACCTGGTCTCGCAGGAAGCATCCCTGCCCATGGCAGTGGGCTGAAGTCAGTCGATCTTTAAGGTCCCTTTCAGCCCCAACCACTCTATGGTTCTGTGACTTCGAGTACAGCTTTAGATTTACAAAGCCAAAAGAATATTAAAAGAACATGATTTTTGTACAGTCAAGCTCATGACTCAAACCCTATCATTGCTGGGGTACTCTGCTCAACCATGAACTCACCTCAACTGCAAAGGTGCTTAAAGCAGTTTGTAAATGGCTGCCTTTCCCCAGAATCCCTGTCTCATGAAGTACAATGCCATATATGAAAAGTTGTTAATGATCAGCTGGTCAATACTTGCTGCAAACTGTTAAAAACTATGGTGAACCTGTTAAATCCACTCATTTGTCTTGAACTTTCTATGGCACTTTTCAGAACAGAGGACTGCTTCACAAAACTTAATCAATCTTTAAAATGGCCAGAAAAACGAAAGATGATATCACTCCATTTTACAGATAGTTGACTGAGGCATAGAGAGACTGAGGGAAAAAAAAAAATCCTATTAATTTTCACACCCAACTTGATAACTCTAGCAAATTATTTTTCTGAAGGTGATTGCTATGTGGTAGTTCATACATTCAAACCAGCACTCCAATTGGCTTCCGTTGCTCGGTGCTCAGCACTTCTGCGAGGCATTTCTATAGAAATTTCAAGCTGTTACTGTGAAAAATGAGAAGTGCTTTTATTAACTGTTTGCAATGATTATGGCTTGAGTAACAACCTAGTCTTAAAAGGGAGCAGAAAGGCAAGAAGAAGGCCGCTTCTGAAGACAGGCTTTGAGATTTGAGGCTGTTCAGCCTGGAAAAGAGAAGGCTTCAGAGAGATTTTATAGCAGCCTTTTCAGTACCTGAAGGGAGCCCACAGGTCAGCTGGGGAGGGACACTTGACAGGGGCTTGTGATTGAAAAAAAAGAGGGAATGGCTTCAAGCTGGAAGAAGATAGATTTGGACTGGATATTAGAAAGAAATTTTTCCCAGTGGGGGTGGTGAGACACTGAAACAGGTTGCCCAAGTAGGTTGTGGATGCCCTCACTCTGGAAGTTTTCAAGGCCAGTTTGGACAGAGCCTTGAGCAACGTGGTCTAGTAGCAGGTATCCCTGCCCAGGGCAAGTGGTTAAAACCAGGTGATCTTTAAGGTCTCTTCCAATTCAAGCCATTCCATGACTTTGTGAAAATCCACAGGTGATAATTAGACCTAGTAATAACCCAGCATCCCATCTGCTACATAATGGTTTTCAAAAAAGACAAAATTTCTATGACTAGATGCACCTCCTGCTCTACCATAGAATTACAATGGCTCCATTTTGTGCAAGAGTTCCTATAAAATTGTTTGGAATTACAGGAAAAAACAAACAAACCAACTAAATGAAAATCAACTGCACCGAACAAGAACTACACTTCAACTCTGCAAGACTTTTCACCCAATTCAAGTTCCCAGGCATGTACAAACAAATAAAAGAAGTTTTGCAGGTAGCCATCGAAAACCAGGGGCACTACTACGATGCAGCCAGCCAGCCAGGTGAGATGTTTCATACTGTTACAGAGTGACTGGGGAAGAATATCCACATCACGAATGTAGCACATTCATCAGCTACACAGCTTGCCAAAGAGAAGTTTGGGGAAGCCAGAAAGAAGAAAGTACAAAAAGCCTAATGACCTTCTAGGCTTCCAAAATTTGACTGAAATACACATGGTGACAGAGCACGTTGACAAATAAAAATGTGGCAGAGAGGATACAGCTACTTTTCCTACACCATCTTTCATTCTCAAAGGCAGTATAACTACTGAAAATAGAGCAGACTGCCTGTGATGGAGGTTTCCTGACAACAGAATAACAGTGAGTCTCTGAAGTCTCATGGTCCATTCAGAGCTCAGAAAGAAAGTGAACTGTAGTGGATAAAACTCTTCTGCATCTTCACCACAACTCTGCTCTCCCCTTCCTACTCCCAGTTTCTCTGAAGCCACCGCATAGGCTTCCCCAGCAGGTGGTCTGCACATCCTCAGCTATCTGCTTTCTAAGACAGCTGTCAAACAGCTACCCCTTATCTTTAACTTCAGTCCCAGCCAGCTTATCACTAGCTTTATTCCCAAACTGCCTGCTCTTCACCTAGCTGTCTAAACCGTCTTCTCTAGCCAACCTTCCTCCCGTATCTGCTCCAAACTTCTGGATACAAATGACTCCCTTCCCCCCTTAAGCTCAGGCCTCTGTCCTTTTTGTGTTTAATCAACTACTTTGCAGCTTGATGTACACAGTCATGCAGTGCCTGAGTAGTACTGACAGCACTGAAAAAAAGTTTTGCTACACATAAGGAGAATCAAATATTCACAGAAGAAATTACCATTGCTCACCTGTAATAATCTACGTTTTTTCATATACCTTATTTTAGATCCAAATAAATATCCTCTAGTCTACTTAGCTTCTTGCTCTTTACAATGACCTGAAAGGAGATGCCAGTGAGGTGGAGGTTGGTCTCATCTCCCAAGTAACAAGTGATAGGACAAGAGGAAGTGGCCTCTAGTTGCATCAGGAGAGGTTTAAGTTGCATATTAGAAGAAATTCCTCCACTGAAAGGATTCTCAAACACTGGAACAAAGCTCCCCAGGAAGGTGTTGAAAAGAGGCAGAGATGTGGTGCTAAGGGACATGATTTAGCCCAAGAGTTAGCAGAGTTAGATAACGGTTGGACTTGATGATATCAGAGGTCTTTTCCAATCAAACTATTCTATGAGGATTCTCTGATGCTATCTTATTATTCTATAAAAAGGGATGGTGGCTCTTGTGTTCCAAAGGCACATAGGCAGAACTGATGCTAAATATTTAGCCAAAATGGTTTATACCAGATCACACTATGAGACTTAGATGAGCTGATCACAGTATCATGTCTGTGGCAAATGTTTCAGTGCTTACTTTACTTAAATCAGTTACACAGACAGCAATTACTCTGTATTCCCTACACTTTCAGATGCTGTCCTGAATTGCAGCTCTTAGCCAACTAAGTTAAAGAAGTAACTAAGATATGCAACAGACATTTAGAATATCAACTCCTGTAAAATCTGGAGGAAAAAAAATTCTCTTAAAAAAAAAAAATGTTTGACATTTCTGATTTATGTTAGTTCTTCCTATCTGTAATAACACCATTTGTAAGAAGCCTGCATTAAAGGATTACTGGAGCACATAACTGGAGGATGAGTTAATTAGGTTGTTTTGTTTTAATAAAATATGCTGCTCAAAGAATCTCACATTTACCTGCTCACCAACAGATAAAAGAAACAAGGCTGTCAAAAGAAGTCAACAATAAATGAAAGAAGTGAGAAAGACAGCACTCTCTGAAAGAAAACACTGGAAAATTCCTGAGCGCTGGTGATAGCTGCATTCAGGAGAGAACTGCACATCCTTTCATGTCAAAGAACAGGACCAAAAGCAGTCCACAACTTCTGAGTCCAGTCAAACCAGCCTAAGCAACAACAGAGTGCTGAGACAGTCTTTAACACATAATTTACACAACTGCATCTCCTAAATGTCACTACACAATCAAGTTTTATCCAAAAGAAAATGCAGAAAGCCCAGTATTATAAAGGGATGAATTCAGAGAGGTTAAAGACAGTGGTATATTGGTCATCAGGCAGACAAGGTAAATAAGATTCATCTTGCTACAGTCTGCAGATGCACCACCTGCAGGATGCACTGTGAGATGCTTACACTATGAGACTATTTACAAGCATGGAATCATAGAATGGTATGGGTTGGAAGGCATCTTAAAGATCATCTAGCTCCAAGCCCTCTATCATGGGCAGAGACACTATCCACCAGGTCAGGTTGCTCAAGGCTCTGTCCAGCCTGGCCTTGAACACTTCCAGGGCGGGGGCAGCTGTAATCTCCTCGGGCTACCTATTCCAGTGTCTCATCACCATCACCGTAAAAAGTTTCTTTCTAATATGCTGTCTAAATCTACTTCCTTCCAGCTTAAAGCCATTCCCCCCTTTTTACAAGGGCTTGTGATTGAACAAGTTCCTCTCCAGCTGTCCTGTGGGCTCTCTTTAGGTACTGGAAGGCTGCTATAAGGTCTTCCTGGAGCCTTCTCTTTTCCAGGCTAAACAGCCCCAACTCTTGCAGCCTGTCCCTATGTGGAAGGTGCTCCAGCCCTCTAATCATCTTCATAGCCTTCTCTGGACCTGCTTCAGCAGTTCAAAGTCCTTCTATTTGGGGCACCAGAACTGGATGCAGTACTCCAGGTGGTCATCTCAGGAGAGCAGAGTCACTTCACTCCTCCTACTGGTCACACTTCTATTGATATGGTTCCTTCTGGGCTGCCAGAACACATTGCTGGATCATGTTGACTTTCCCATCATCTTTTCAGCATCACAAGAAGCTCTAAGGTACCTTAAGGACATTGTGTGAGCAAGCAACACGCACATTAAACTCAGTGCTATCAATGAGCTTGCTCAGGCTGGCAATCTGGCTGTGCCCTGCTGTCTTCTCAACTCCTCTCACTCAACAACATTCATAAGGCTGTGTAATGTATTAAAGAATTACATACAGAATCTCACACAGAATAGTAGGGGCTGGAAGAGATCCCTGAGTCCACACCCCCTGCTAAGGCACATTGAACTACAGAAAGACACACAGGGACACATCCAGGCAGGTTTAGAATGTCTCTAGAGACAGAGACTCCACCACCACTCAGGGCAGCCTGTTCCAGTGCTGTGCCACCCTTAAATTAAAGAAGTTTCTCTTTTGTTTTAATTCCTTCTATTTTTTTGTTCATCACATCACCTCTCTCATATCACAGTGACACTGGAAATGGCAAGTGACCAACTAACATTTTTGCCAGGCCTTACTTCAGCCCATTTCCTGCTCTGGCTTCTGCACCAGGTGAAATTAATAAACAGCAAAATGATCTGAAGAACAACGTCAAGCCCAGGGCTTTCACCTGGCAAAGTGTGTGCATTTACTGAGAGGAAGGTGTGCTTTAGTTCAGCCTTGTCCTCTGACAGTAATCAGTGCCCTCATCAACCTCCTGGAGCCCTTCTCTCACCCAAAGGCAAGGCAAGCAGAAGCAGAGGCTGCAGGCACAGATTTACCATTTTCTGCTCAGCACATTGATTGTGTGCTTTATTGCCCAAAGAAACCTGAGATGGGAAGAAATGTGCTAAGAAACAAAGGAGAGAGCAATGCCTGTTGTATGGATTTTTTCATCTGTCTCAGGAGAAAATGAAAAAAAAGGAAGAAAAGCAGAAACAAAGAAAACATTCCACAGCTTGTTAAAGCAGGGGGATTCTTTTCTTTAAATTATCCTAATGATTTCCACACACAATTTATTGAGCAGACAGCTCAAGTAGATGGATGGATATTTAAGAAAAGATGCATAGTGATCAATTGAAATGACAACCACATTTAACATTATCAAGAACTACCTGAAAAACCATTTACCACAGTCACCTTTTGCATCTGGCTGTCTAATGGTGCTTTTAATGAAAGAGACAAGCATAACTTAACTAATTACTTAGAGATATTGAAATCCGTCATGTCACTGACTTCTTAGCACACGTTTCCTTGGACCTTCAGCTTTTTTCCCTTTAAAGTGGAAAAAATTAGAATTAGGTAGCTTTCGAAGTTATGAAATATGAGGCCATATTGTGACAAATTATACCACTCAAAGAGGAAAGTAATTCTAATTAAAAATCCATCTCATTTGAAAAAGCAACTTTCCATCTTGTGAAAACTGGAGATTCCAGTGAGCACTGTTTTGGTTTGTTGAGACAGAAGGTGTTAGTTAACATATTGATCGGTTTAAACCACTGTCAAGAGTTAGGGCTGGGCTGGGCACTGAATGAGTGATAAGTGATAGGTGCTCTCTACCTGCTTTTCTTCCTTCCAAAAGGGAAGAGAAAGAGCATAAGGGGGAGAGATTGATGGGTTGGGAAAGAAAACTAAACCAGTTTTAACTAAAATTATTACAGTAAAATTAAATAGAGACAAATAGATACAAACCAATATTGAACCCAACCCCCCGATGGCAATTAGTCATTGTCACCAGTGATGCTGTGGTTGAAGTCCCAGACTGGACTCAACATCAGATGGGAATCTGATTCAAGAGCTGGATTCTGAAACTCAATTCAGGAACTCATGGATTAGAATCAAAGCCAGAATGGACAGAGCCCTACTAGGGTGTCTACCATTGAAGAAGAGAGTTCACCCTGGTCATGCTTTGGCTTTATATTGAAGATGCCATCCATGGAAGAGAACCCATTGTTGATCAGTTCAGGGTCACCTCATCCTGTCCCTTCCTTCCTGTAGTTGCAGCCTTTTCCCTTCTGCACCCCAAGGTGACACACAAGATGTAGCAGTACCCTTGGTCTGCACTCCAACCATTGGTTCTAACTCTCCCCCATCACCAGTGTCACTGCCAGCAACAGTCCCTGTGCAAACCTGTCCTGAGCTGCAGAGAATTGCCTTACTGAGCAGAGCGAGCTGGGAAAGCACAGCACTGAGCAGAGTTAGTTAGTCTAGCTCACTCCAGGGCAACTATAAAAGGAATGTTATATTACCATTATTGCTCTTACTGGAACAAAGGAAATGGAGACATTTTTATTTCTTTACTCACACATCCTTCCTATGTAAATCCAAATATTTTCTATGGTTCATTGTCTACTTCATAATAGAGGAAACAATGAGTACTCTGCTGATTCAACCATTAGCTTTTGCACACTTTTCTCTGGACCTTGCTCTTAGATGCCAGATGACATATTTGGTGTATCGCAGAGCTAGAGAATAAGTGAGGCTGGAGGGGCCTCTAGAGATTCTCTACTCCAATGCCCTTTTTCAAAGCAAGCTCAGCTGGAACAGGTTACTCAGGGCTGTCTCCAGTCAGATTTTTAATACCTTGAAGTGTGCTGACTCCAAAACCCCAACAGCACTTTGTGCAGGTGTTTGATTACTCACACAGTAACTCCAGATTTTCCCTGTATTCAAACAGAATTTCCTCTATTCCAGATTGTATTCTTTTGGTCTTTCACTGGATACTATGGAGAGAGTTTGGCTCTGTTCTCTTTGCATCTGGATGCACTGTTATCAGTGCTGAGCAGAGAGGAAAGACATCTCAACTTTGACCTGCTGGCAATGCTTTCTACTGCATCCATGGTTATAATCAGCCTTCTATGCTACAAGGGTACACTGCTATTCAGTTTCTCAACTACCAACACCACTAGGGTCTGCTGTAAAGCTGCTTTCCAGCTGTTGATCCCACAGCATGTACTGGTACATGGGGTTAGTCATCTGCAGGTAAAGGACCTGGTATTCCCCTCTGCTGAACATCATCAGGTTACTGTTGGAGTACTTCTGGAGCCTGTCAAGCACAATCACCTGGTGCTGTCAGCCATGCCTTGAAGTCTTGCATTGCTGAGGATGTCCCACCATCAGTCATTAATGAAGCTGTTACACAGCATTAAACCTAGTACCAACCTCTGGGGAATACCAGGTCACACTCAAAGAATATTGCATGTTTTTTTAGGAATAATCATAGACAATTTACTTTGAATTTCCAGGAGAAATGGCATGGCTGGGAACAGACCTTAAACATTATCTAGTCCAAATCCCCTGCCTTCAGCAGAGACACCTTCCACTAGACCAGGTTGCTCAAGGCCTCATCCAACTTGGTGTTCAACACCTCCTGGGAGGGGGCATCAATGACCCCCATGGGCAATCGGTTCCGGTGTCTCATCATGCTCACTGTAAAGAATTTCTTCACAATATCCAGTCTAAATCTTTCTTTCAGCTTAAATCATTCCATCTCATCCTATCACTATGAGGTCTTGTAAAAAGTCTCTCCCCAGCAGCTTGATATCTGGATCATCCAAAACAGTCTAGAAAATGTGCAGAAAAACAATACAGTAAAACTATTGTGGTAAGAAAAAGGTGACATATTTTATGCTATTTTTTTCTTTAAAAGCCTAGTTTATCACCACCATTAATGCAAAGGAACATGCAGTAACACAGAATGTCCTGACCACAATAAACAATTTTGATTCTGTGGTGCATATTCAGTACATACTGGTACCAAAGGCATTACTAAAGACCTTTGTTCCTCTATTTTAAAGAGCAATAGTTCAGTGATAAGGTCACAAGTTCTAGGTAATTTATTTATGAATCACACTCTTCCTTCAGGACAGAGCTTCTCACTTGCTAGCCTCAACTACAGAGTAGCTGCTAAAGTCTTCTTATGCATTCTTCAGATACTTCCACATCTTATAGGTCTGCAACCCTCTTCCGGCCAGGTTTATTCTTACTTTAGCAGCTGAGGCAGCTGGAACTGTTTGACCAGGAGAAAAGGAGGCTGAAAGGAAACATTCTTACTCTATAGAATTCCATGAAAGGAACTGAAGCAAGGTGGGTGTTGGTCTCTTCTCCCTAGTAAGAAGTGATAGGATGAGAGGAAATGGCCTCAAGTGGCATTAGGACAGGTTTAGGTTAGATATTTGAAGAAACTTCTTCACTTGAAGGGTTCTCTAACAGTGGAATAGGTTTCACAGGGTTGCACACCCATCCCTGCAGGTATTTCAAAGAGGCAGAGATGTGGTGCTGCGGGACATGGTTAGCACCACACTTGATAAGTTAGAGAATGGTTGCACTCAATGATCACAAGGGTGTGATTCATTCCGTGGTGTCATGCTCCAAAGATGCTGCAGTAAGATCTACCTTACAGATGCCTCTCTAGGAGTACATCCTCAACCCTGACCCTCAAAACAGATTTCTGTATGTTCACAAGAGCGCACTGCAGCTAGTTCCCTTCGAATACTGCGAGTGCAGCCTGTCAATATAACCACACAGGTTTTCCCAGAGAGTGACCCAGCTTTATAAACACCCCACTTTTCTACAATTGTTAGGTCATGTTGCTGACTACCTATTTTTCTAGCCCAAATGAGGGGATATTTGTCCTTCACAATGTTTTGATCATGACGAAATTTCGCTTTTCAGTTTTCAAGCCTTCTGAGAAATTGCGCTCCGTGACCAAAGATCTATTCTTTGCAAATTCTGAAGGGAGCAACCATGGCAGCAATTATGCATTTTATTTTACAATGCTGACTTTATAATTCGATGTCTTCTTTCAGTAAAATAAGAGGGTTTGATTGTTTGAGAAATCTTAAAATACTTTATGGTTGATGCTGATTCTGAATACTAATGTGACTGAGAGCAGCAAACAAAAACCGTAGGCGAAAACTCACAGTTTTCAGGTGTAGCAAGCTTTTATGCTAAAAGATAAAAAGATGGGTACTTGGGTCTTTCTAGCTGTCCAGAACTAACCAAAATCTGTCATCAGTTGCCAGCAGGTACACCTATACTGTGGATTATACAACATTATATATATGAATAACGTTACATACGTTGCTTAGCAGAAAAACTCAAAGGAGATGCAATTTCACTCATCAAAACTGTTTGTAAAATCATTTGAAATAATTTTGCTTTAACTATCTGTATTCTGAAATTTTATTTATTACTGCCACTGCAGAAAAAAAAAAAAAAGAAACAAAAAAAAAAAACAAACCAAAAAACAACCCAAGCATATTATCCAGTACAATGACTATAAAATGCCTTTCTAAAAGCAACAAAACATAATCCAGCCTTTGTTGTCTTTTTGCTGTTGAAAAGCAGCACTGCCACAGTACTAGACCACAGTACATAAACTAGCATGTTTTTCTCTCTGCCTAATACTATCAAACAGAATTTCTAACTCCCTCAGAATCCTCTTTCCTCATAAAATAAGGAAATTCTACAAATATCTGCTCTGAAACATGCTGAGCCTCCCCACAAAGCTGGGTGCTCAGAATCTTACAGGAGGCTCTCAAGTGGTTCCACCCAATGCAATACTGCTCGCATCCCTGAGCTTATGTGTAGTAACCACTACCCACCTCTCCCTCTCACAGAGAAAATATTCGGCCAATATATTTTTTAAAATTATTCTAGGATTCTAAGAAATATTCACACTATGTTAAAGCTTAAAAAACTGTGTGACAAGACCTGTGTGCAAAGCATACAGGCATAGGTAGTCAACTTCTATTTCACAGAGTCCTCACAGATTTAGAAGGCTCCAGGACTCCGAAGGGACATTCAACAGACCTATTACAGTCAGGCTCTGTTGGTTTACTAGAAAGAAAGCATTTCCCATTTTATAAGCATTTGACAGGGTGTGATAGAAAATAGCAGGAAACCATTGGAAGGGTGTAAGAGGTAGATGGAATAATTAGAGTTTATTGTTACTTTTCAGTTGGAGCACATTATGTGTACTTTTTTGGTCTGCTGAAACCCCAATTAGATGCAAAGTACAGCATCACCACTTAGTTTAGGTTAGCATTGATCTGATGTTGCTGGGAACACTTCACCACTCAGGTTGTATCCGATGTATTAAGAAGAGTGTGTCCAGCAGATCAAATGAGGTTCTCCTCCCCCTCTACTCTGCCCTGCTGAGACCTCATCTTGAGTACTGCTTGATGAGGAGAGGCTGAGGGACCTGGGGCTGCTTAGTCTAGAAAATAGAAGACTGAGAGGGGATTTAATCAATGTTTATAAATCTCTGAGGGCTGGGGGTCAGGAGGTGGGGGACAGGCTCTGCTCACTTGCTCCCTGGGACAGGACAAGGAGCAATGGATAGAAGCTGCAGCACAGGAGATTCCAGCTCAACACAAGGGGGAACTTCTTGACTGTAAGGGTCACAGAGCACTGGTACAGGCTCCCCAGAGAGGTTGTGGAGTCTCCTTCTGTGGAGCCTTTCAAGGCCTGTCTGGATGCATTGCTCTGTGATCTGAACTAGTTCCTTCAGTTGCTCTTCACAAGACCCATTCTCTGCACTCTTCACCAGCTTCATTGCCCTTCTCTGGACCTACTCCAGCATCTCAATGTCTTTCTTACAGTGAGAGTCCCAGCTGAAGTCAGCAGCTTAAGACATACACTTTCATGTTCCTTATGCCAATCTTTATAAATGAGTGCTGCCTTTGATAAGAGTCCTGCTACAGAATTTCCTCCCCATCCTCATCCGCATTCTGCAAAGCTCAGCATGTCCCAAAATAAAGAACGACATAGGACACGTCACTGCATAATGCACAGCTCAGCACAGTGCTAAGTAGTACACAACAAGCCTTGAAAATCCTGAAACCTCAGTCAGGGAGTGATAACAGAGTGTCATGTGGCCAAAGGGGTATCAATCAAGCATTGCTTAACATAGCTGATATTCTGAATCTTGGATAAAATGTATTTCTTACCCCAAATGACTACACAAGAATCATAGAAGCAGCCAGGTTGGAAGATACCTCCATGATCATCCCGTCCAATCTCTCACGAAGCCCTATCCAATCCACTAGACCATGGCACTAAGTGTCCCATCCAGGCTTTTCTTGAACACCTCCAGGGACAGCAGCTCCACCACCTCCCTGGGCAGCCCATTTCAATGCCAATGACTCTCTCTGGAAAGAACTTCCTCCTAATATCCAACCTATACCTTGCCTGCCAAAGCTTGAGACTGTGAACCACATCTCTTTGCAGGAGCTAAGTATATGTTAGTAGAACAAGACAGAAGACTTCCATGCCACATTTATCATTAAGTGTAACAAGTCATTATGTGATTACAACAAAAAAAAACTCCAAACATTTGTTATAAAGAAGCACCAGTAGATAGCACTGACCACTGCTTATGTCCAGCAGCAAGAGAAGCATCTTCTACGGGTGGAAGAAGACACAGCTTTGGTAAAACAAAGCAAACACCAGCTGTGTAAAAGTTCTCATGTGTTAATCACCACACATGTGAACAAAGATCAGTGAATGGCCATTAAAAATGGGGCTGGTTATCAATTAGAATCATGGTGGCCTGATTTAAAGGGGCTGAAATTTTAATTTTCTGAACCACAAAGTTCTATAAGAGGAAAATAATGAACTGCATCCTTTTGCAGAAGAAAGCTAATACTCCCAATTTAAATCCTCTCCTGTAAAATGTTGCATTGTTTTCTTTGGGGTTTCTTTTTCTTTATTCACATTGAAATATTTTTTTACAACTTTCCCAATAATTGTGACTTTGAAAATGGAAAAATTGAATGCCAAAAGAAACCATGCTTTAATGCCTGGAGCAACCTGGTCTAGTGGAAGGTGTTCCTGACAATGCCAGGGCAGTTGGAACTAGATGGCCTTTAAGGTCCCTTTCAAGCCAAAGCTTCTGTGAAACCCATGCATATTGTTAAACAAATCCATCCAAAGATTTTATATTTACAACTGGCATAGTAAATACGTGAAAATATTTTTTATTCATTCTTAATACCAGATTTAAAAACAAAAAGGTACTAGAGTAAATCCTTCGATATAAAAAAAAAGATTATTTATTCATTAATTATCCCAGCCACCAGCTTTATTCATCCTTCAACTCCCTAGTTCTAATTAAGTTTTGCATTGCCTTCCAAAAATTTATATTAGCTTTTTAAATTCCAGTAATATATACATTATTTTCCTCATCAAGTGCAACAACGGCTTAATAGATAGAGCCTTTCCTCAACTTTATTTAAATCTGCTCATACCAAAAGCTGTCTTTAATGTTCTCCTCCACAGTAATGCCTCACTGGTACCTTTATTAAATGATAAATGGCAGCTTCAGATATCATGGAGCTGAACAATATCTTTTGGATTACATTTAATTTTTAAACAAAATCCCACAGTCTTTAATGTGCTGGGAATGAAAGTTTAATGTTTAAAATAGACTAGATAGATCTTTTCCCTCCTTTTCAAACTAACTCCAGAGGTCTGGGAAAAAAAGATAAAGGCCATATCTAAACCATCAAGCTGAGCTATCTAGAGCAGCAATATGCACGCCTGTCAGAAAATGAGAGCAGCAGGAAGCATGGCAACTGCAAACTAGCTCATGGAAAGCCAGGACTTATTAGAACAGCTTCAGTGCCACGCAAATGCAGACTTTGTTCCCAGGTGATCAGCAGTGCTTCGTACCAACTGCTATGGTCAGCATGAGGTCAAAGATCTTTAAAGCATCTCCACTGTAAAATAACTTCTTCACTGCCTACATTTAATTTCCCTACTGCACAATATTTTGCCAAGCAGAAGAACATTCTATGCAGCTAGAATCTCAACTAATCAATTCCTTTCCTCTTTTTATTTCTTTTTTTTTTTTTTTTCTGGTCACCAGAGAGGTTTGTTTTAACTCAGCCTGTTGGCCAAACCGCAGCAGCAGAATCACATTACTAGGCATGCATGTTTAATTTAAAAAACCTGTCCTCTCCAATGCACCATAGACAACACAGCTTTGAAGTCCACGAAATTGTGCATGTGCTTTGTCTTGAAAAGAAAGTTAAAAGTCATTATTTGCAAAGTATTTTTTCTTCCTTTTTCAGCAAATGCATTCCTTCACTGATATCTCCTTTGCACTGCATTTTTTATTTATGAATGCAAAGGTATGTTCTTTAAATAATGAGTAGTCATGTCATTTCCTACTAAACCGTTTCAGATAGGTGTGATCAAAAGAGGTTCTCCAGAGGTACTGTTTCAGAAGTTCAGACAATTTGTATGATTTTACCTTTCACATCTGTTTTCTTCTCAAAAACTCTCTAATGACTTCTTATTGTTAACTTACTTGGTGAAAACATCTGAACTAACCTCTCAGATCCAACTTCTTATGTGCTCATTCCATCTTATTTGAAAGGGAGCACCTTGTTATTAATGGGGCAACTTAAATTTCAGCTGAATAAAAACGAGTGCATAGCTGGCATGAAACAGAATGGTATAATTAGTCTTCAGAGGCACTACCACAAAGTCCATAGCACTTAGAACTGTAAAATATCGCTAAAATCAAATGCACAGATCCAAATATCAACCTTTTTTAACCTAAGACGAGATCAGTCCACGATAGAGGTAACAAGTGTTACTGAATACCATAAACCAAAAGATCTTTTCTAGTTAGGTTGCCTGTGACAACAACCTACATCAGTCACCATCACTAGGTGACCAAGCCCAGGACACAGCAGTGATTGCTAGCATTCTACATTGAGGCTTGTTTGGTCTGGCACCCAGTGGCTCTGACTCTAATGCTGTAGAGCCCTGGTGAGTGCCAAATGTGTTATTGGATCAGGTAGCACATCCATCACTGCCCAGGCAGCAGCAGCAGCCTGCTCGCCTTTGCCATGGGCAATCACTTGGGCAAAGCCCAGGTGCTGCTGAGGGAGGGAACAGCGCTTCCTTTGCCTCCCTAATGACTCCAGTGCCTGCATCAGGCAGATTCTGAGCAGAGACAATTAGAATCAGGCTGCGAGCTCATTTCACTTTTCCCTGCAGTACAGCACTGTTAGCTAGAATCAACTGCCCAAACATGGGCTGCAATTTTTAACAGCTCCTTCTGAGGGCCTTTCCAATTTGCCTTTCCAGGTAAATTTTCTACATCACTCAAAGACTCTGGACTCAATTTGCACCTCAAATGGTATCATTTATTCGCATCTCAAACTGATATTATGTGAGAGAGAACTTCTTGAGCCAGTACATCACTATTTCTCTACCAATAATACCAATTAAAACTTCCTTCTTTTTTTTTTTTTTCTTTAACACCAACATCAAAAAATGTTTAAAGCCTGCATGGAGACATTTTGATAACAGGACTGTGTGCTGGTCTAATACCTTTTTACCAAAACATTTGATTTTAACATGTTCTCAGGGAAAAAAAAAATCTTTTGCTTCTAACATTACAGAACCACTTACAGCTAAGCATTGCATATTGTGAAATGGATACCCATGTTAATATATATACTTAAAGTTGAATATTCACTTATTTCGGAACTACTCATACTCTTCCTAGTTCACAAACCATGCATCCAGGTCTATAGAGGATTAAGAACATTTCCAGCAGTGCACCCACAGGTGAAGCCTGTCATTATTTCTGCAGAACTTGAAATATTTCTCATTGTTTAGGCCACTCATTTCAGTGACTAACTTTTACTGATTCATACATGACCAAGCCTTTGAACAAAAGAGGGCTAATTACTGGAAGTGTAAATTGAAATTGCTGTAGCCCACACAAGAATAATGATTGAGGAGGTATGTGGGCATTCAGCTTCCCATCAAATATGATAGTTCCAATCTGATCCATTTTTGAGGTATTTCAGGTAGCACGTGCTATATTATTTACATAACACTAAACTTAATTTGCTCACAGAAATATGTGTTCCAGTTATATTCAGACTTAAATCACATCTTGCTTTTAAGTTATGACTTCATGTAAATAATTAGAAGTTTATTTGTGTTATGGGCTTTAATGAAGCAATAAATTTCTTCCAAATTCATTTTGCAAAGCTACAGTTTTCATCTTTAGCCACCATACATTAAAAAGAAAAAAAAAATATCTGGAGGAGAAAGAAAATAAATTTTCTTTCATACTCTTAAGTAGATTTTGAAATGCTGAAATATTCTGACAAGTAATTAAGGAAAGAAGCCAAGCCCTGAAGTAACTGAGAATTATTCCACAGAGAGAAGATACTGCTACCCACAACCTCACAAAATTGGTTGGACTTCTTGCTCTTAGAAGTTTTTTCCAATCTTTCTATGATTATGTGATTCTAAAATGCCTTCATGTACATGCCAACAGCCCCTGCTGTCTCTATACTCAAAGAATGTGGAGACCTGCTTAATGTTCTAACAAGGGAACTGTTCATGCTGTGGAACTGCAGCAGCTAACATCCCCAGTTAAAGAATGGAGATCGATAAACTGTAAAACTGATTGTATTAAGAAGGTTCCTAAAAAGAGTTAAAAATGCAGTCATTTATTACTGAAGTTCGGCAAAACTAGAACTGGTAATAAAACTATGGATTTATTCTGGTCACACTCATCAGGACCATGAAATATTGCTACCATATTCTTCCATCATGAATTTAGAGTATCTATCATGTAGAATAAACTTCATCCAACCCCCTAACTAGTACCTTGAACTTTACAATCACAGAACCATAGAATTATTAAAGTTGGAAAAGACATCTAAGATCAAGCCCAACCTTCTCCCCAACACTTGTATGATCACTAGACCATGTACCAGAGTACCACAGTTCATTGTTTCTTGAAAGCCTCCAGGGACAGTGACTGTACAACCCCTCTGGGCAACCTGTTTCAATGCCTGACCACTCTTCCAATAAAGGCAGTTTTCCTAATATCCAACCTAAACAACTTCAGGTCATTTCCTCTTATGAAATTGTGAGTTACTTGGGACAACAGCCCAACACCAACTTCCTTTCAAGTAGCCATAGAGAGCAATGAGGTCTCCCTTCAGCCTCCTCTTCTCCACAGTAAATAACCCCAGTTCCCCCAGGCAAGCCTCACAAGACATGCTCTCCAGACCCCTCATCATCTTCACTGCCCTTCTCTGGAAATGCTCCAGCACCTCAATGTCATTCTGATACTGCAGTGCCCAAAACTGAATCCAGCACTCAAGGCATGTCCTCACCAGAGACACAATCACACTATTGCTGATTCAAGCTAGGTTGCCCTTTGGCCAGCTGGGCACACACTGGCTTGTGTTCAGCTGGCTGTCAATCAACACCCCCAGGTCTTTACTGGGCAGTTTCCAGCCCCTCTGCCCCAAGCCTGGAGCATTCATAGAGTTCTTGTGACCTAAGTGCAGGGCCTAGCACTTGGTCTTATTAAACTTCAGGCAATTGACCTTAGCCCATTTGTCAAACCTGAGCTGAACTCTCCACAGAGCCTTCCTACCCTCGAGTAGATCAACATGCCCACTTAATTTCTTGTTGTCTGCCAATTTATTGAGGGTGCACTTAAAACCCTCATCTATATCATGGATCAAGACGTTAACCAGCACTGAGCCCTGAGGAAAACCAGTAGGTGTTAGGATTCAACTCTAGGAACAGTGAGCAGACCCTGGAAACAACAAAAATCCTGGGGTAAGTGACAGTCCTACTGTACTGCATATGATCATGTTTAGTTAGAGGCACTTTTACAACTCTAATGCCATTCTCTGGCAGGCATTAAGACCATCAGTAGCCACCTTCATTAGTAATGTTTTTGCCATATATTATTAGAATAGCTCAAATAACAAAACGTAGTTACCCACTATGCTGTAATTAACACAGTATCAAACTGATTACACTCAGGAAGCAGCAGTAGAATATGGGTTCATCAGCTTCCTGATGAGACAAACAAGGACTTGCAAGAATAATTTCTTGTCATAGATTCATCAATTGGTGTGAGTTGGAAGGAACCTTGAAGTTCAGCTAGTTCCAAGCTCCCATGCCATGGGCAGGGACACTTTTCACTACATCAGGTTGCTCAAGGCCTTGTCCAACCTGGCCAAGAACACCTCTATGGAAGGGTCATCTATTACCCCCCTGGACAACCTGTTACAGTGTCTCACCACTAATCAATTTCTAATACCTGGTCTAAATTCTGTTCTTCTCAAGCTTCAATCCATTCCTTCTCATTCTGCCACAACAAGCCTTTGTATAAAGTCTCCCTAGCATCCAGACACTGGAAGGCCACTATAAGGTCTCCCCAGAGCCTTCTCTTCTCCAGGCTGAAAAGACTCAACTCTCACAGCCTGACACTCAGGATCCAGAAAATTTTCTAATCGCTGTATTTACAGACAGATTGATTCATTCAAAAACCAATCCCAAGTGCCTTTGGAAATGTATCTTAAGTGTCTGCTTTCTAAGGTATTTTCAGATTTATTAAAAGCATCTCTGCTTCCTGATACTTCCTCTGAAATCCTTCCTGCTCCCTCTAGTAGAAGACTTTGTCACTTACTTATGACTGACTGAACCACTAGTAGCGTATGTATCTTGCTGCAGAAAACGAACTCTTCTAGCTCTTCATTTTCATCTAATAAAGTCTCTCCAGTTCCATCTGAATGTTTTCTGTTAATATAATGTCGAACAATAGCTAAAATACGAAAGTGCCCTCGAACGTGACAGACATCAACTTGCCAACTAAAGCAGCTTTTCATAAGAAAACCCTCAGCAAGCAAAGCAACCAGTCATTCATCTTGCCAATCACAGTGTCACTTCTGAACAAACCAGACTTAACGTTTTCATTATCACACTCCCACTACGTTTTCCTCAAGGCTAAGAAGTTATTAAATTGTATCAACACTTTCATCCATGCTCTGACTAAAATAATTTAGCTGTGCAGTGTCTCAACTTCCATCCAAACGGGAGGAAATTTCATATTCACATGTTTAAAATAGAATTTGTGCTGATACATCATTGAACATAGTTTATGCTCTTGTCTCCACTTTATGAAAGTATAATCTTAGGCTCTACGTTTGTGAGTGGTTTTGGCATTCCACTAGCTACAGCAGTGTGCCAGCCCTTTAAAGACCTCTTTCAGGTGACAGGCTTGACCTCCTAGTACTAAAAAGAAAGAAATAAAAGTTAGCACTAAACAAACAATTCATGCTTTAATTTAGGATATTTCTCCTGTACTGCATTGTCTTCCACTGAAAGACTCCTCCTTAATTAAAACTCGTGGCTTTATAGAGCATAATCCTGTTCCTCACAAAGACTGTGCAAGCTCTGATGCTGATTCCAACATGACATCCAATATGTGGCCTCTTTGGATAAATAAGATTGTGTTGTTCATATGCTTTAAGGTGCATGAAGCTTTGTTATATCTGCAGTAAAAGAACTACTGAAAAACCCTCACTCTGGACAATAGTTCTTTGTTTGTACCTCCTCTCCAACTCACATCAAAGATCTTATGAACTAAGTGTGTTTGCACAGCAAGTAAGTAAACAATATGAATGCATTGCACACACTGAAAAACTATACAATATCCACAACACCAACAAAAGCAACTCAAAAATCATTTCAGTGAGTTGTATTTTCTAGCCATATTTAATATTTTGGACTGTGAAACCTTCTCTGTGATAATTCTCTTTATTTAGCACACTCTGTATGATAAGCAAGCAAATGAAGTATATAAACTTGGCTGCAATATGGTCATGAATTTCTCTTTTCATCTTTGAAGCTTTCAATTATGAGTTAGAAGCACCACTGGATTTTAGGCAACCTTATTCATGTAGAATTCTGAGAAACAAATCTGTCTCTACAAAAGGATTACATTTTTAAGTGTCCCTGCCTATGGTGGGGGGTTGGAATTAGATGATTTTTGAGGTCCCTTCCAACCTAAACCATTCTATGATTCTATGATAGGTAACATCAATTAGTTCAGTGAGTAAGATCTATTACATATTCTCTTTTTAAGGAGCTACATATTATTGGATTAATTTTGTTATCCACTGGAATCTGTAGAACATCAGCTGCCTGCAGCTTTAAAATGCTACCCTTACTTTCAGGTCAGTTGCTGTTTCCACTAGGCAAAACTGAAGCATCAGCATAAACACTTTTACTTAACTGTTTGCTAAATAGGCATCAATAGTAAAGAGGTTAAAAACATGTATAGACAACAAAATATTCTTCTAGCCTTCTGCTTAAAAAGCAAAGTTTATAAATCAACAGTTTTGAGTGCAAGATAAAAGTCTGTCTTTAAAACACTAAAGAATTGATGCTCCTCTTCCATTTCATGAAATAACTGGAACCATCAGGATCTTACTAACGGCAGTTTCTGACTGCGTACTCCCTGGTACAGAGACTTCAGAGCATGAGGAAACGTAGACTAAGAGATCAGAATGGAATAGAATACCTACTAGTCTCTTCCTGTTCACTCAGGTGAAGTTCCCAAGGTATCCACTTGGAATTGAGTGACTACTCTTATAAAACACAAAAGTCCTAGTGCTCACTTAACACAGTGCTCAAGAGTTAATAGGTATTTAATGGTAGCTAAGCCTTCAAAGGAAATGAAGGATTGGGAATAAGAATTAAAATCTATTCAATGGAGTCTACAAAAAAAATTAAGTGCAGTGGGGGTTGTACAGAGGAAAAAAATTAGGATAGTTTGAGACCAATCCGAAAGAGTCACTGCATGCTATATAATAGATGGGATTATGGACATACATTGTCATTATACCTGTCTGCCCTAAGCAAGCCTTGAGGGTATTAGAATTACCCATAGTTTACACTTTAAGAAGATAAACAAAAGGTTCCTCATCAAGTATTCAAAATACCCTACCAACTCTAGACCTCATACTCCATTAATTATATCTAATAAAACAAAGCCTTGTCTGTATTATTTCGGCAGATATTAACAAATATATTTTCACTAAACTTGCTGCCATTAAATGTTGTTTCCTCTCTGCAACATGGAAGTGGTGCTTCTTTATTTGAAAGGAAATGAATGGCTGTGATGGTTCAAACCAAAGATCAACAGACATGGGCCAATATTTTATCTCTGATGGCAAAACTACAGTGAAGTCCAGGGGAAAATGACAAACCAGGTGGATAAAATGCAGTTTTTCTTCTCCCTGGCTTTTAGCAACCAGCAATTTAAAAACTATTCTAGCAATCTACTAGCTTACATTACTGAATTCTTGGTGGTTGTAGATGTTGGCTACTATAATGATTAAATATAGGAAGACAGATTTTAACTCAGAATCAGCTTTCTGTTTGGAAAGTTGGGTCCTGTTTGAGTCAATTATTGTAAATATGACAAAGGAAATCTATAAATAGATGACTAGGTCATTTAGGAGAATAAGCAGGATGAAATACTGAAAACCAAAATGATTTCCTGACAGAACAGACATTGAAAATACATCCTGCATTTTTACTTTTTTTCTGCAGCTTCACTGCTCAAACAGTATCCAAGACAACAATTCCTATCAAAATGTCCCTATCAAAGTTCCTTCCTTTAGCTTGGGTTTTATGATTTCTGTATTTCATCCATATCGCACAGTCTAATTATACAATTAGCCCTTGTAAGACACAGGTTTTACATAATCTCAGGTGTAACACAGACATAATCATTAACATTGCTATCTGTCCTGAATAACATTCCTTATCAGCAATTACTTTTCAGGGCCTGTAGCCAAATGAGCAGACATCATGTGAAGGCAGGCAGACAGAGATCCTAGGTGTGGGTCTGCCACTTGGAGTGTTTTAAACTAAATCTTGAACACACATTTCTTTAGGAAGCCCATGTTTGTAGTTTTCCCCAGCTTTATCTAGCAGCCTGCCCTTAAGAAGTCACTGCTGTCAGGATAAGATGGCTAAAATAGCACTGTTGGAGCAGCAAGTGACACTTATTCAGGGGTTATGTTATACAAAATATGTCTTGCTGATGAACAGCCAAAGCACAAGGCTTGACAACTGACTATCATCACTAGAGTAGACTGTAAATGTGATTGCACGGGTTGGTTCTGCAGTATTTTAAGAGGGATAGCACCCTCAATCACTAACAGATAGTTATATGTGTGCTTGTGTCATCTGGTTTAGTTTCACAGACTGGCTTTTATTACAGACACCTTCTGTCACTACAGTGGGTCACTGCCAATTTCAACTACCGATCCTGCGGCAGCATCCGGCTCCTGCTGCAAGGCAACTGTTCAAAGTTTCCCTGGTTCACTTTTTCTTCTAGGCTGAAGAAATCAGGCCATGCTGGAAGCCAGCCATGCTATTTCAGCTGTAGAGATGCACATCTGTAGTTCCCTTTTCTTCCCAGACTGAGCTATTATAACAAAGTTTGCAAGTATTAAACCAAATGCAATAAAGACTGGGAACATCAAGCTGGCATGGTGTCTGTGTAATTTATCAGACCAGTTAGAATGGCAAGCTATTGCATTTCAGGTTCAATACACTATTCTTCCAGCAGAAAGGCTGGATTCTGATAAATGAAAAGTGAAACAGAGCAGTGAAGTTCATTAATTATTTCAAAATATTCACACATTTACATATGCACATTCCAAGCCCATGAAGACTGGCAAACATTTAATTTTCCAGATTAGAAACTGCAAGCTGTTTATTGATACTGAGGAAAAAAACATGTCTAAAAGGAATTGTAACCTGGCATCACTCCTCCTGCTTCTGGGTAATGGAGGCTGACCTAACCAACTGAATGTCATACTCTCCACAGAGAAAAAACTGTCCTGGGTGTTGAAGAATTAATAGAATCATAGGATTATTATTTAAGTTGGAAATGACCTTTAAGGTAAAGTCCAGCCATTCTCTAACTCCACCAAGTCTGGGGCTAAATGATGTCACTCAACACAACATTTCTGCGTCTTTTCAACACTTCCAGGGATAGGGATTCAACCACTGCCCTAGGAAGCCTGTTCCAGCTTTTGAGAACCCTTTTATTGAAGAAATATCTTCTAACATCTAACCTCAGCCTCCCCTGGTGCAACCTGAGAGAATTTCATCATTTGAGAGGCTCCAGCCTCCTTTCAGGGAGTTGTAGAAATCAAAGGGGTCTCCTTTCAGCCTCCTTTTCTCCAGGCTGAACAACCTGAGTTCCCACAGCCACTCCTCATAAGGCCTGTTCTCTAGACCCCTTACCAACTTCACTGACCTTCTCTAGACCCTCTCCAGCACCCCAATGTTTTTCTTGTAGTGAGGGCCCCAAAAGTGAATTCACAATTTGAGGTATAGTCTTACCAGTGCTAAGAACAAGGGCATGATCACATCACACTGTCCTGCTGATTACACTGTTGCTGATACAGACCAGGATGCTTCTGGCCTTCTTGCCTACCTTGGCACCAACTGTCTTTCTTGACAGCTCATCCTGCACCATTGAGATTTCCTTCTTGAAGAATGTCTAGCCTTCTCAGGCTCCTTTGCCCTTCAGGACTGCTTCCCAAAGGACTTTGTAACCAGTCTCCTAAGTAAACCAAAACCTGCTCTCTGGAAATCAAACTGGGCAGTTCTACAAACCCACCTCCTAATTGCTAGTAACAACCAGTAGGATGAAGGAAGAAAAAAAAAAAAAAAGTTCCATCAGGGAAGGTTAAGGTTGGATATGAGGAAAGATTTCTTCACTTCAAGAGTGGTCAGGCACTGGAGCCTACCCAGAGAGGTGGCAAAGTCACCATTTCATCCCTGGAGGTATTTACAAGCCATGTAGATGTGGTGCTGGGAGATATGGTTTAGCGGCAGATTTGGCAGTGCCAGGTTAATGTTTGGACTCGGTGATCTTACAGAGTTCTTTTCCAACATAAACAGCTCTACCATTCAATGACAAGTAACTGCTATTGGAATATATCAAAAACTGTACATGTTAACTGCATCTGCTCTGGGTTATGTTTGCATAATAATCACAGTGTCACCAGGGAGTGCCAACAGTGAATCTGCTCCGATGAGTATTTTTGAAGATTCTACCCAGTAACTATAACAACATTCCAAAAGCTAAGTTCAGTAATCAAATTGCATTGACAGTTTTTTGGTTTTGTTTTGTTTTTTTTCACCCACTGCTTATCAGTCAGGTAACAAACAAGATTGTAACAGTTTTTTCAATATTTATGAGGCAGGAAGGAAAAGAAACTGTGCTTCGCAGAGAATGTTTCACTTCTTTAAAAGAACTTAATGTTCCTTGATTTCAGCAAAAGAAATCTGACAAGGCTGACAAGGGAGGAAAGCAGGTGGGCAGGAAATCTTGATTCACAGCTCTGTCAATTCATCCTCAACAACCTTGTTATCTGGCTGAGTAAGTGACAGTTTGGGATATTTTAAATAAACACCCCCATTGACTGCCGAAAACTATTTTTCTCCTCTACAGCAAAATCATTAAAGTCAAGCTCCAGCAAGTCTTGAGGCAGGTGTAAATTGTTTTTTTCACAGCACTTACACAGGCTGCAGTGTTAGGAGATGGCATTGTAACAGAGTAATGGCTACCTACCACTGTGTGTTGTCACCATCCTGTGCTCAAGTGCACTGCTCTGGTGACCATGACAAGAGGCAGCAGCAGAGAAAGCAGATGCTTATGTCTCAAACAGTAACAGAAGTTTCTACTCATTCAGTAAAATGATAATCTCTGTTGATTTTTGCTAATTTTTGATAGGTTGGCATTTACATGAAAAGAACGGATCATGGGAGAGAAAAAACATGACATGAGGCTGGGGTTTGATCACTCTCTGTCCCTTTATAGTCTCTTTTGACATATCTCTTCTTCATCCCGCTCAAAACTTGCCGACAGTTTGGATCTCTAGATAGAGAATTCTACTTTCCACCCATTTCCCTGCTTGCAAGGATACACCTGACTTAATAAAATGTAGAAACAGCTTTCCAATCCTAGGTTCAGCATCTGAGACTAGGCTGCAGGTGCCATCCTGCTCTGTTTTCCCTGTCAAATGAATAAAAGCATATTCATAACAATTTTTCAGATTCTAAAGAGGAAATGAGATTCTCTGCATTCTCAGCACCTTGGGATGAGATGTGAGCAGTTAGTATCAAGGCTGGGAGTGCATACAAGCAAGCCATTAATCACACAGTTCTGATGTTCTGTCAATTAATACCAGCTCTCTGAACTAATCCCTTCTGACTTCATTTGGACTTCACTTCTAGCAAGCTATCATGCCAGAACTCAGATTTCACAACACCAAACGCTGCCTTAAAGTATCTACACCAAAAATATTAAAGCATAGAAGAGGACTAAAAATAAAAAGCAAAACTGTATTCATTATCGCTTGGAAATAACATCTGAGGAATATGTAAATGTGTTTAATACACACCAGAGTAATATGTGTTTCAGGAATTACTGTTAAAAAATGTTTTCTATATCCTGAAGTCTTAAGTTTCAATGCCAGTAACAGAGCACAAAAAGCAACCTGACTGAAGATACCATATCTTATGCTAAAAACTGGCAACTCCCTCCCCTAAGATTACAGTGAAGAAATGCAATATTTTCTTACTCAAGTGTCCATTCTATTGAATATCAGCTCTGCTGCTGTACTAACACCACCACTACTACTAATTTTTATGAAACAGAACCATAGAATGGTTTGGTTCTGAGGTACAGAAAAAAACATAAGAAAAAGTTCTAATTTGCTTTGAGAAGAAAAGCACCAAATAATTTTTCATAGATTGATAGAATGTTTTGGGTTGGTGGGGACCTTAAAGATCATCTAGCTCCAACCCTCCTGGCATGGGCAAAGACACCTTCCACTACACCAGCTTGCTCAAGACCTCATACAACACGGCCTTGAACACTTCCAGGGAGCAGCATCCATGAACTTCCTTGGCATCAGAAATATGCTAATAAAGTAGATCCTGATTCCGTTTGTTTCAGAAAGACCTGCACTCTCTTAGGGAATGTAGAGAAAAAAAGTGTCTCGTGGAAAAAAGAACTCCTGTTCTGAGTGCATCCAAAGTATTTGAGCAAGCCTGATAAACAGTGTCAGGTGGAATGGTGCTGATAGAATGCTACACTGTTTGACAACTCCTATTGCATTATCCAATAAGAAAAATGCCTATAACCTGCCTTTGGGAAGAAGTGTGGATGGCAGAGGTGTTGCTTATCTCACTCTCTTCCTTTTCACCCACTGACTCTTCCTCCTGGAGTTCAGGCAATAAATGCAAATACACAAGCAGGTTAGGTCTTTGTTGGGCTGTCTGACAAGTAAAAGAAACCACAATTAAAAGCCCCATTAATTAGCAAAATAAAAGACTTGTTTTGCCTCTTTTAAGTTTGGATGATCAGCACTTAGAAGGAAGTGCTCTTCTCTGGGGAAGAAATTGAGTTAGAGGACCACAGCGACTCAGAAATTCCACTCATCTTTACTGAAATTCCTGCATCTCCTAAGTATGCTGCAAGGTGTAAGTTCTATGTTATGAAGGCATAACAAAATTTGGAATGAGCCCAAGTGCTGATAAAAGATTAATACAGACTGAAAATTAATTCAGGCTTTTTTTTTTTTTTTTTTTATGAGCATGCATCTTGTACACATGCTACACCAAGCAGAACTTGCTCATCTCCAGTAAGTGGTATTACTAACAGATGCTATTTCAAATAAATTCCATATTTCGTTTTGAAGTTCATTTCTTTGATGATAATATTGGATCAATAATGGTCTCATATCCTTTTCCATAGTTATGACTTCTTCGATATTTCTGTCACCTGACATATACCAACATTAAATGCCACCATTCATAAAGACAGGTTTTGGTACTGCTCATATGCTGCAGTTCTCAGTGGAGCTGCTGCCTTCCCTGGTTCTATAAAATCAATAGCAGACCTGAAATTTTCAAACGAGCTCACAGTGAGAGGAAACATTCTTGCAAATATTTAGCTCAGGGAAATTTTCTTCATTCTTTACATTTAAGGAGGTGAAAAAGAAGCAACTGAAAGTCACAGCAGAGGAAGAGCTGTTATAAAGCATTTCACAGAATCACAGAATGGATTGGGGTGGAAAGGAATTTTAAAGATCACTTAGTTCCAAGCCCCTGACATGGCCAGAAACACTTCTTACTTGGTAAGCTTGTTCTAGACCCCATCCAACTGAGCTTTGGACACTTCTGGGATGGAAGCTTCTAAAACTAGGAAGCCTGTTTCAGTGCCTCACCACTCTAAATTCAGATTCTTCCAGTCTGAAGCCATTACCCCTCATCCTGTCATTCCACCTCTGTCAGAAGTACCTCTCTGGCTCTCCTGTAGCCCCCTTCAAATGTTGGAAGGCTACTAAAAGGCATCCCTGGAGCCTTCTCTTCAGGCTGAATCATCCACAGAAAACCTCACAAGAAGAGTTCTAAAAAATTGTAATTTAAAATGCTTAGCCATGGACCTCTGAGATGATGCTTTTGTTACCCTCTATATAAAGCAAAGGTCTACTCAAAAGGCAGTTGAAAGTATCTTTGGAGAAAGCATCACAACAAATGAGAAATTAACAGTGCCTTAAAAAGGAGGGTAGGAACGAATACCCAGACTAACTATGCTCAGGACACTGTACCTAATCAAAATCACATACATAAAGGGATGACACAAAGTAAAGGATAAAAAAAAGTAACACCCCCAAAATACAGAACTGTGTAAAATCTCAGCAGAGCCACAGAGAGAGCAGCAATATTGGTAGCTCTTTTTGAGTTCAACAAATTTATTGCTTGACATAGCAAACAATCATGACCTACATAAAAATCATATTGCATAGTAAAATTCACATGCTTAAGTGAATTTACACAGGACCACAGAATGCTAGGATGGAAGGGACCCCAAGGATGAGCTGGTCCCACCTTTCTAAGCAATAGTCTATTTGAAATAAGATGGCCCAACAGCCTGTCAGGCTGAGTCTAAACCATCCCATGCAGAGGAAATCCACTGCTTCCCTCAGCAGATGATTCCAATGTCTGACTGGTCTCATGGTAAAACATTTTCTTCCAGAGTCCAATGGAAACCTCCCCAGGAGTAACCTGTACTCATGGACCCTTGTCTATTCCATGTGACTCCTTGTAAAAGGGGAGTCTCCACCCTCCTGGGTAGCCACCGTTTATGTAGTGGTATGTGATAATAAGGCTTTCCTTAGGCCTTCTATGCTCAAGGCTGAACAAATCCAGTTCCCCTGAGCTCTTCCTCATATGGCATTCCTACCAGCCCTTTGGTCATTCTCATGGCCCCACATATAACCACCCTAAAAAATCCACGCTGTCTTTGGATAAAATATGTCCTTCTTGAAATGCATTATTAGTAGCAGAAGGACAGCCACAGTCAGCTACTGAGTTAAAATGCCAGTTACTAGCAGGAGAATGTTAGTAAAACTTTACATCTCCCACTTGGAATTGATGATAGCAGAGAATAAGTTAAGAGGTGCAGGCTGAACCAGCACCTGGGATTTTGAGCAGCAACAGCAAGAGTAATGCAACTGATTCCTTCACACAAATTGAGTGTTTTAAATAAAAGAAGGAAGTATTTCTGTGAAAAATAGCCTCTATTTCCCCCTGATTACAGATTTAATGTAGCAATTACAGGATGAACATTTTATGCCCTGAAAATTTATGCTAAAAATGATAGTTTCTTGCTCTTAAAATTTATAAATCATTTTTGAATGAATGTTTTGGCAATTAACATGCCAGAATTTTATTTCTATTGCAGAAAGAAGGGGAATCTAAAATCTCAGTTAGACATTCTATAAATATCAGTAATAAGCTCAATAAACATTATTAAGAAGCCAAAAAAAAAAAAGTAGGACATAACAGAGATGATAGCAGAGCTCTTAATTAGATTTTTGTGTAGTCCTTCAGTACAAGCAAACCTCATTTGTCCTGAACTGGTAATCAAAAAAACTCCTGTAACTTGTAGCTTTCACAAAATGGATCAAACAATGCAATATGTTCATAGAAAGAAATGCTTTGTTGGGAGAGATAAGATTCGCTTTACACATTTGTACAATCCCACATGCTGTAAATCTCTCCATTTCTCTAAATTCTGGGAATAAACCATCACCTTTCCATCTCAGGAAGTCCAATGTGCTACGCAGCAGATGCAGTTTCAGTTCTCTCTCCTTTCTACTCCTGGCTCAGAGGCTAGCAATGAGGTGCAGAAACAGGCAGAGCTATCAATATCTGGGCGTAAATTAATTTTTAACCTACCTTCAACACCTTTGGCAGAAGCAAGTAACATGTCAGTTTGTCCACATAACCTCATGAATTTACTATTAAACAAGACAGATCACACTGGGCATATGAATGTTAAACAACTGCCAACACAATTTCCCTTTTAAATCTAAATTGCTTAGAACTTCCAGTGCAAATGAAACCTGCAAAATGCTCACTCTGTCCAGAGCAAAAAAAAAAAAAAAAAAAAAATCAAAAACAAAATATTAATTAAGAAAAAGAAAGAGCTGCCATACTATTTCTAAAAATAGTTATATTTGGGAGTTGGGTGTTTTTTAAATATGTGAAATGCCAACATACAGGGGCAGCAGGAGTGCAGCTCGCTCACAGCGTGAGTGTAGCTTCTTTCCAGCTTTTAAGTTTCTCATTGTATAGAACTGCTCTAGGGAATCTCAATGCCTGATAAGCAGGTGCCAGGCAAGAACTCCCAAATGTTGTTCTGCTCTCCTGAATTATTAGTTTGGCCTATTAGCTAGTATGGTGATCATGAAGCCGTAAGTATTCTACATTGGGTTTCCTCAGACGACTATTGGTGACTGGACTGATTTATCACATTTGGTCTAAGTGCTGCCCACAAGCTAGTGGCAGGAATGAAAGCAACTACAACAGAGGACTGGCACTGCTTGCAAAGCAGTATTCAGGTTTCTCAAAGAGCCACAAAAGAAGATTTTTAATCACCTTCAGGGATTTTTACCTTGTCATATAGACAACTTACTAATGAAATCAACCAGCAAGGACAATGTCTGCAAGATGCGCACCAGTTTTAAGCCAGGATTGGATATACAAGCACCACAGATTCAGATATGAGGGACTGCAGACAGGGAAGAGAAATATAAATGCAATTATTTCCCCTCAAATTTCCTACTTCAGATACTTTGGAAAGTTTAGACTCTCTGGCAGTATCGGAACAACAGAATTCTTTGTAAGAGATGGGAAAATCTTCATGGTTGCAGAGACATTATGATGTTAAAGGAATTCTGACATTGTGTTCCTTATTAGTTTGCAGACAATGATGCATGAACATTTACTACAGGATAGGTATTTCAAGATTTCCTAGGAATCCGTGTGGAGGCATTCATACCAAACACCAGGGCATTAGCCAAAATCTGCATGTCCCTTAGCTGGGACTCCTACTGTGTTCTCACAGTACTTTTACTTGAGCACTGACAGGAACAGTCCTAAGCCATAACTGCTTTCAGTAATCCACTGCTAAGAAGTGCTGATAGCATTTAATTTGATTTCATATGTAATTTCATACATACCAGTTTAGTGCACTTCAAAGGTACAGGGAACATCCTAGGATGTTCACTAGCTCTTCTACCTGCTCCAAGAAAGAAGTCTCTCCCCCTTGCTATCATTTGGCCATCATTTCTCTTCTTCTTTTTTCCTTCAACATGATTCAATACTAAATTTGCAGTTCAGAAGAGTAAAGTTACTCCTGTTTAATCCTCTAAAATTTAAAACCATACATAAAAAAATCCATTTTCCCATTTGCGACTATTCATTTGAAAACCAATTTGTTCTACAGATACATATTTAATCTCAAGATATTTGAAAATCTGAGGAAAAAAAGTATTTCAGAAATATTTAAACTAGAGTAAAAAGAAGCAAACAAAAAACAACAAGCAAAAAAACATACAAGCAACAAAAATAACTTTGATATTTAAAATCCAGAAAGTCAGAAACATTTTATGATCCCTTAGGCAGCTGGAATTACTTATTCGGAGTGAATTAATTATTTTAACTGTGTCTGTCACACAGATTTCTATAAAGCTAGGAGTCTTCTAGAAGATAGTGTGGAGGATTGATTTAATTTTGTATACATTTTCTGCTTTAAAACTCTAGGAATCTGTGCAAATATCTATATACCCAGAAGTAACTGAGCCTAGGAAGACCATTTCATAGAGGCCAAGCCTCATAATACATAACAGCAAAACAACATTAATCTTCAGTTCTGCAGCCTCATCTCTCTCACATCTTGCTCCACACCGAAAGCCTGGGAGCGTGGCAAGATGAGGATTACACTGCAGCAGGCTTTCAGTTCCAAAATCCTCAAACCATTTTAGAACTACAAATACATATGCTTAAGAAGGGGATTTTATTGCTGAACAAGAAATACACAGAAAATAATGGAGAGGTACAGATGATACAAAGGAGAGAGCATGATTTTCTGTTGGAGCAGGCAAGCAAGGAACCTAGTCATCTGATTATGTCAGGGCAGTCTCAAATCTCAGTTTTCTCACCTCTGGAAGAGTATAACATTAAATTACACCAGGTACTTCTAACACCTCAGATGAAAAGCAAGGAAGTGCAGAATATCATTAAAGCCACCTATTCTTGACTTGGGCTTTACAAGCAGACTGTTCTATTCTTTTTATTAGACTCGTCTTTCCAGGACACACATAATTGCATTGCTCTGTGGGATGTGATTACATGTAGGAGTAGCTACTGGAATAAGTTGGAGGCCTGGTCTTAATGTTTACTGTGAGTATGTGGTAAGTACAAATTGCTCTGTGGAGAAAGACAACACGAATGCTTCTGAGGGATTTTTACACCTTGCCAGCTAACTTCCCCCTGGATAGACCAAGTGTCTGTATATGCCTTGCTTCCTCAAGAAAGCATACTGTAACTTGCCAAGTATTTCCCAGAATCAAAGAATTGTTTGGGTTGGAAAAGACCTCTCAGGTGATTGAATCCAATCACGAAGTACCATGTCCACACACTTCTTGAACACCTTTATTTAGCTTAATTCTGGCTGCTGCTGTAGACAGTCATGGTAGCTTGCTTTTCTGTGGGAAAAGCACTTCCCCCCACCCCACAGGCAGATATAAGAATGGCATCACTGCCACCCACTCAGCTTTAGGTAGCTAAAACAAGTAGGAGTGTTACAGGAGAAGAACTGCATTCAGCTCTATTTCTGACCAATTTCCACCCCCACCGTCTTGTGACAGAGACAGATGACCACAGAAGAGCGGAAGGCAAACCAAAACACAGAGGACTGATTTGCAGTATTTTCATAAGTAATTAAATTTAGCAGCTGTAGGAGCAATCTTAAGGAAAAGCAGTCATCAGGTTAGGGTAAAGCCACCGTAAGTTATGCTTGGTTAGGTTGGCTCACAGCAGTAGTGTCACCTATGGGCATTCTGCGACAATGACCTTGACACAAAGTTCACAATACCCCATTACACAGGCAGAAAGAAACCAATTCAGGTATATTAGATTTTAAATGATCCCACTTAACATGGGACTGAACTAGCTGCTTTTTTTCAAATGGACCCATTATGACAACCTTGAAAAAAGGTATTCAAACTAATGGGCTTTTTATTCTGCAATTCAACACAATTTATGTTTATATAGTGTCCTTCACACAAGTGTATGAAAAAGGCTTTGCAGTCAACAGCAAGTTGAAGTGAAGACAATGGCAGGCAAACACAAAGAAGCAAAGTGACTGCTCCATGGGGAAATATGATTGTGTTCTAAGTACACAGCAACAAGAAGAAATGGGGAAAAAAACAAACCACATTTGATGAAATACTAATTAGAACACAGATTTAAAATGAAATGACTGTATGAAATACTTTATGTTCTTGTGAGTTCTGAAGGCCCTAATTCAAGACAGACATGGAGTCAAAAACATTAATAATGATTAAAAAGTGGGAGTGTGACGAGCAAACTGTCTTTTTTTTTGTTTTTTCTTTCCTCTATGCTTGTGACTTTCAACAGACACTAATGATCATCCAGAGGCTGAGCTAATTTTTTCTTGTCTAGGTGCTTCTAAAGTGAAAGAGATAAGCTATATAAGAGATAAGATAAATATTTTTATTTCCTGGGAGGGGAAGAAAGAAAAAAGAAAAAACCCTAAACCACTCCAAACAATTACCAGACCCAAACTAAAAAGTGAAACTGTTACAGAGAACAGTAATATTTGTCTCTTTACTCTCAGAAGGAATGACAGATGACTGCTGCAAAGTTGCACTCTCAGAGTATGAGGCAGGAGTCCCTAAAACCATTTGAACTTCCAGCTGAGGTGTGAACCACAAGTTGAGGCGAGGAGGAAACTTAATTTTTAACCTGGAGAACAATGAATTCACCCAGCCTCGACAGAGCAATGTTTCAAAGACACAGCTGTTGATTCAACCTCCTCTCAACATTCAGTTCTGAACAAACCCATTTCTAACTCTTCATGACACTAACAGTAACTAATTATACACGTTTTTAAAAGCCCTCTTCAGTGAAGTCTTCAGTAAAATACTTGCAGTAGAAGCCATGGTTGAGATTTTGCATTTGAGAGTTTGCCCTGACCACTGTAGCTGCACATGTACTCTTCTCTGTCACCTACAAAAGTCCATTAACAGCAGTGCACACCAAAATGCTGCCATTAAACGAAGAAGAAATACAATCAATAGCATATTTTCTTATACCAGGTTGTGGTGTAATTCTGTGGGATCCAATGTTGAAAGGAGCTCTTCAAGTCTAAAGAACACAACCAAGGCTAAAGCAAAACCAGAACAGATAAAAGTGAAGAATGATATTAAATTGTTGAGGAATCAGAGTGACTGAATCTAAAATAGCTCCTGTACAGGTCAGTTCATTAGCTCTGAAGACATGAATGCTTCTTGAATGCTCATTTCAAACAGCAATAACTTAATGCAGAATCTTTGGAACTTCAGATCTACACTGTACAGAGTTAAGAGGGGGATCCAGTCCCAAATCTTAAACTACTTCTATTATTTAAGTATGTATTAAAATATCTTATATACTAACCTCTTCCTTCGTCAGAAGAAACTGTCAATAATGAAGGATTCAGTAAAATATGGGTTGGCAACATACTGAAATCACCACAATAACAGTAACTCCAAACAATTTTGATGGTACAGACCAACTTTCTATTTTTTTTTTTATTTAAAAAAAAAGAAATTAAGTGCTTAGCAACTATTATTTGCTTTAAACTCTCTAAACTCATATTCTCTAAACTCATTCCAACTACCAATTCTCAGGTTTTTCCTTCTATAGAATTAACAGGCAATTAATAACAGTTGGTTTTTTTTTTTAAACAAGGGTCTGCTACTTCTCTCCTCCACACCAGCCCACCTCCAGAGACTTACTGCCATGCAAGGACACACATAGACAATCTAAGAGTCTGGCTCTCTGATGGCACTGCATGCAGAAATCCTGCAGAAGTCTCTGCGAATTACTTGCATCTTAATGACAGAAGGGGACTGCACATCACATCAAGCACTTACCCACACAGCTCATCATGCCATTACCTTGACAGGTTATGCAGATATTCACATTGGCTGCAGTGATGTGGTGTAAAATGTTACAGGCAAGGGGAGAATACCGAATTTATAGGGCTTTCTACAAAAGAAGCTGCTCAAATCACAAGTGAAAGGAGGGAGAAAACTGGCAAATTGAGTTTGTAAACTCCCTACTATCACATCCTCCAGATCCGTGCTTGCACTTTCTTATGGCAGATTCCATGCGTCTCGTGATATTTACTTCTCATGCAGCTTCAATCATGTCTATCTTCAAAGTTACAAAAATTGTTCCTGCATTAGTTTGCAATGTTGTGCACCGGTCTAAGGTACAAACTTCAGTGATCAAGAACGTAATACCTTGTGCCAGCTTCTCCTTCAATTACAGTTATTTCTAAACCAAGTTATCGTCTCCACATTCTTGCAAGTTACAGAAGGAGATGTAACAGCAATCTTTGTGTGGTGCCATTTGTAAGCTAAATTTACATTCCAGATTTACATGTTAAGTACCTTACTGGTAAAAAAGCAGCTCTCAAAGACAGCATGTTTATGCTTCCATTTGTGCTTAAATTTGAATGCTACAGCAAAGCCAAGTTGAAAAAAAAAACAAAACCAAACAAAAAACCTAAACCGAAGCCCACAGATTATTCTAGTTCTTTCTTATAAAGTCAAAAAAGGTTTGCTTATTTTAATTATTGACTAAGCCTCCTTTTGGGGATGAAGGAGGGAAAACAACTGTTAACATTTGTAGGCTCTGCCTGGATACTATATTACACTTAAGCTCTTTCCTCCACAGTTTGTAGTCAAGCCTATGAATGTTTTAAAAAAAACATGTTTAATGCACTGACTGCAACTCCCCAAATTGTATCTACTGAAGTGATCCTTGATTAGTCATAGATTTTGGGTCATATGACTACATCATATGTGACTACACCATACTAACATCAGTTATTCATATTTTAATAATAGAATCATAGAATGGTTTAGGTTGGAAGAGACCTCAAAGATCATCCAAAGTTCCAACCCCCCTGTGCCATAGGCAGGGACACCTCCCACTAGAACAGGTCGCTCAAGACCTCATCCAGCCTGGCCTTGAACACATCCAGGGAGGGAGCAGCCACAACCTCCCTGGGCAACCTGTGCCAGTGTCTCACCACCCTCATTGCAAAGAACTCCTTCCTAACATACAATTTAAATCTCCCCTCTTCCAGTTTAAACCCATTCCCCCTCATCCTGTCATTACAAAACCTTATCAATAGTCCATCCCCAGCCTTCCTGTAAGCCCCTTCAGATACTGGAAGGCCACTCCAAGGTCTCCTCAAAGCCTTCTCCAGGCTGCAGAGCCTCAACTCTCATAGCCTGTCCTCAGAGCAGAGCTGCTCCAGCCCTCTCACCATTTTCCTAGCCTTCTTTATTATATATTTGCTTTATTATATATTTTCATTACTTTTTCTGGACATTCTCTGTCTTCTGAGTATGCTTTGTGTTAGTAAAAGGCAAAGCACTGCTGCAGGAATGGCTCATTTAACGCCACTTTCGGCTGGTTTAACTTGAAGGCACACTCTGAAAAACACCGCAAGGTTACTTTAATTTAAACTAAATATCTCTTCAGCCATTTTAGGTTTGGAGCACAAATATTTATAGAAATAGACAAACCAGCAGCAGGATTGTGCTCCACGCCATGCACGCCCAGAAGCCCACCCTACACATTTCCACCGTGCTGTTTTGCCCTCTCTGCCACATGCCATTACAATTCTGCCTTCAATTTTCCCATTCTCACAGGTGCAGAAAGGAAACTAAAAAGTGTGGCCTTAGAAAATCAAATCCCAACAAGCTACAGAACTACATAATTTAAAGCAGTCTCTGTACCGCTATGTTAGGTTCGCTGCTACAGAGAACCTGAGGGCTGCAGACAGCAAAGTTTCCTGGCCAAAACATAAATGCTTTGAAAGAAAAAAAGCTTTACATTACATTTGCATTATTCACATCTACATATGCACATCCATCTAATATATTTGTGGCATATGAAATACCAGAAGATACCCAAATCTCGGGACGAAATCTGTTACCTCTTTGCTCACAACAGTGTCGCAGATGCAACTGCCTTATATTCGCTCCCTCTCAAAAACACAGTGTTTCACCTCCCAGAACTCCTCATTTCTTACCCAATAAAGCCTCTGCAGTCCATCACCTTAAAAAAAAAAAAACACAAAAAAACCCCCCAAAACAAAAAAACCCAGAAATGAAGCGGGCGAAGCTGCTTACCTCATGTTGAGGCGCACAGCGGCGCGGAGTGCGGACGGCCTCAGGGGCCGCAGGCTCCGCGCGCAGAGGCCGGGCCGGGGCTGCTCGAGCCGCACGCAGCTGCTGCGGCGGCCCCCGCGCGGGGCACAGCGCAGCCCTCAGCTGTGAGCCGCCCTCGGGCAAGCACCGCTGGGACAGGCCTGGCGGGGACGAGGGGAGAGCGGGAGCTGCGTCAACGTGTATAGAGAAGGGCTGCAAGGATGGTGAGGGGGCTGGAGCGCAGCCCTTAGAGGAGCGACTGAGGGAGCCGCAGCTGTGCAGCCTGGAGAAAAGGAGGCTCATTGCTCTCTGCAACTACCTGAAAGGAGATTGTAGCCAGGTGGGGCTCATTGCTCTCTGCATCTACCTGAAAGGAAGTTGCAGCCAGGTGGGACTCATTGCTCTCTGCATCTACCTGAAAGGAGGTTGTAGCCAGGTGGGGCTCATTGCTCTCTGCAATTACCTAAAAGGAGGTTGTAGCCAGGTGGGGCTCATTGCTCTCTGCATCTACCTGAAAGGAGATTGTAGCCAGGTGGGGCTCATTGCTCTCTGCATCTACCTGAAAGGAAGTTGTAGCCAGGTGGGACTCATTGCTCTCTGCATCTACCTGAAAGGAGGTTGTAGCCAGGTGGGGTTGGGCTCTTCACCCAGACACAGAACAGGAGGACACAGCCTCAAACTGCACCAGGGCAGGTTTAGGTTGGGCATTAGGAAGAAGTTCTTGATAGAGAGACTGATTGGCATTGGAATGGGCTGCCCAGGGAGGTGGTGGAGTCGCCATCCCTGGAGGTATTTAAAAGGAGGCTGGATGAGGCTCTTAGTGCCATGGGTTAGTTAATTAGAAGGGTAAGGTGATAGGTTGGACTTGATGATCCTAGAGGTCTTTTCGGATCTAGTTAATTCTATGATTCTGTGAAGGGCAGGAGGAGGGGTCCAGGTGTCTCCACACACAGGTTCCCCTGTTGTGATGGTTTGAGGCTAACTGCAAAATTTTAATGAGAAAAATTAAATTATGGGCTGTGAAAAGAAAACACTGGTGACGTGTACTTCACTCATAAGTTTGCTGAGATGTATAAAAACGAGGACACAAACATAGACTGTCTGTCTGTCAGTGTCCCTGGCTTCTAGCTAGATCTGTATAACCCAACTAATCATTCTGCCTCTAACTCCCCTTGCCAATCCTTCCAGTTCACCTTGCACATAAGGCAGATTCTGGGATAAAAGTTGGGGGGTGGAAAGAAGGTGGAAGTGTGGTTGGGAGCCCCTCATGGGGACTCTGATTTCTGGGAGGGGTATTGTGTTTCTGTGTTACGTTTTAACTTTTCTATTTCTGTCCGTAGCTGTAAATATTTGTAATGTATTGTAAATAACTCCTTGTGTATTGTGCTAAGCTGTGTATATAAAGCTTCATTCCTTAACTTCTAGCCAGCTGAGTCTAGTCTGAGTGAATTCATCGTGTGGGCGCACAGGTAACTCCCAAACCATCACATCTGGGGATCTCTCTTGAGGGAGCTGCAGCATGTGGAGAGCAAAGACAGCAACACTACAAGGTAGGTCCTTGGAGTCATCTTTAAAATGTGTCTTTGATCAAATTACAAACATCCCACCCAGCCTTGCAGATTTTTAACTTTAAGAATGAAAAATACACACTTCAAAGAATCTCAAGTATAGTAGGGTTTGGAAGGGACCGCTGGAGATTATCTAGCCCAGCCTCCCTGCTAAAGCAATGTCACCCACAGAATCACAATGTCCAGGCAGGTTTTGAAAGTCTCTAGAGGAGACCCTACCACCTCTTTGGGCAGCCTGCTCCGGGGCTGTGGCACTCTCACAGCAAAGTTTTTCCTGAGGTTGAACTGAAACCTCTTGTGTTCTAATGCATGCCCTCTAGGCTATCTACATAACTTGCAGTTTCATGTCTTAAGTTGTCTGCTCAGTCTGTCCCCTCTTTTCTACCTCATTCTCTGCTGCTGCCCTGCCCCACTGCCCTTCTGCTGCCCCATGCACAAATAGGTAAAAATCTACACCCAAGGAGAGTCAAGAGCACCACAAGCTATTACCTCTTCAAGTCCACTGTGCTGGAGGGTCTGGCTGTATCATTAAAAGTAAAGATATGGTTTGGTTTGGCTTTGTTTTTTCACTTCTACAGCAACTAATTTTAAAAAAACAAACATATATTTATATATACACATATATATATGCGCACACACACACATATATATATAGAAATAATCTTATGAATGGGCCTGCTGTGGCACATCCACAACTAGACAAACCCAAATGAAACAAAGTCTTGAATAAAAGACAAGGTTGTTCACCTCGTCAAAGAAAGATTCGTCACCAGATTATGATGATTATTGCCAATGAGGTTCAGTATCTTCTCTTTGTACCTCTTTGGCATGATAGTCCATTGTGGGAAGATGTTTCTAACTAATTTACACTCTGATTACAGTAAATTACTAAAAGGCTTCAAAAGAATCAGTGCTTAGTTCTTCTCAGTTGGAAGATCAGAGGCAGTGAAGATGAATAAAGTTGTAACAACGGCATAAAAACATTGATTAATCTACATGCAAGATGTTTTTCTTTAGCACCAAATAAAGCATGCCTGTCTCCAGTGGAAAGAAATTATATGTCCTTTTTTTTCCCAGTAAGTTTTCAAGCAGTTAGTTTTTTTTCGGAGAGAAATCAAAATTGTTGGAACATTTTCATTAAAATATTTATGAACATTTTAATTGAAGTTCTATCAAGAAAATTATCAAATCAAAACCTGGTTTTGGCACTAATTTCAATATTCCATTTTAAAACTTTATATAATTTTTTTTACTTCATTATTTATTTTTATACTTTATACCATTTCCCAACAGCTCAACAGAGCTTTTTTGTATAACTAGGAAATAATATAAAGTGGACTGTAGAAAACTTTTCAAACAGCTCTAAATAATTCCAACTGAAATTAAAAATCACAAAACTTTAGAGGTTGGAAGGGACCTCCAGAGATCATTGAGTCCAACCTCCCTGCCAGAGCAGGATCTACCCTAGGGTAGTTCATTTAGGAATGCATCCAGGCGGGTTTTGAAAGTCTCTACAGAAGAAGACTCCACAACCTTTCCAGAGAAGGAGACTCCATAACCTCTCTGAGCCTATTCCAGTGCTCTGTCACCCTCACTATAAGGAAGTTTCTTCTCATGTTGAGGTGAAACCTTCTGGGTTGGAGTTTTCAGTTGTTGGTCCTTGTCTTATTGCTGCTGACCAGCGAAAAAACATTGGTCCCATCCACTTGGCATCCGCCCCTCAGATACTTGTATACATTGGTCAGATCTCCTCTCAATCTTCTCCTCTCCAGACTAAACAGCCCCAGGTTTATCAGTCTCTCTTTGTAGGGGAGATGCTCAAGTCCCCCAGTCACCCTTGTGGCTCTCTGCTGGACTCTCTCCAGCAGGTCCCTGTCTCTTGAACTGGGGAATCTCTACCCTGCACATGTGGTAACCACCAGAATAAAATAAATCAGACTCCTTTCCAACACATTTAGTAGTTACTGTTGCAATTCAGATTAAATTGTGAATTTATTTTATCCCCCCATTTGTTAAGATCTTAATGCTGGGATTTCCCCACCCACCCCCAAACTTTGTATTTTTTGCAAGATTTTGTTCTGTTTGTAAGATATTTAATAATAATTTTGAAATTTTATGGCTAGGCATGAAGAAGTGGTATTTCTTTTCCTCGGATGAGGATAGGAAACCTCATTAAACACAATATTTTCAAAGATAAGATCAATATATGATATTTGCCAAGAACAAGTGTAAGCCAAAAATTAATAATACATACATGTCATAATTATAAGAGCTTCTGTAATCAGGTTGCTTCATTGGCCCAGTCTCCTCTTCTTAAAGGATGCTGTGCAGAAAACCTCATTACCAGAAAAACATGACATAACTTTGAAGTTAAACAGTGACAAGGAGCTGAAAATGAATGAATAAATAAAAATGATTCCACAGATTTTTACCACAGCTATAACTGTTGGTTTATTACATTGTAGATTTTTATTCTAATTGTGGTTTGTTTGTTTGTTTTTAATCCCTGAAGAAACTAATGCCCTGTCTGAAAGTCAGAATTGAGCTTTACCTGGCTTAATGTTTCTACTCCATTGCAACTAGAGTCCACAGCATCAGTCCTGCATGACTAATCAGTTAGGAGATAAAGACCTGTTCTTGGTACACTTCAGTTAAAATCCCACTTTGAGCCACCCTCTGGAAGAGACTGGCTGGGCTGATTACTAGCTAACTGGGAGACTTCCAGTTGGGACTGAGAGTAACCAGCTACACATTTTCAATTAACTCTCCAGCCTGAAGGCATCAGCATATACTAAACTCCAGCAGCTCTCTTGAAAACCTGTGGTTTACACAAAATCCAAGCACTTCCTATAATTTAAGATTAAAACAAGCCCAGGCTTAAATCCCAAATCTGCTCCACCATAATTACTGAACTCAAAATAAAAGGCCAGAGAGGGTCTTTCTCTTCCAGCCCTTAGAGGAAGACTCCTGTGCTAGAAGGTAACGAGTGCTACTGCTGAGTTGATAGCAGCAGCAATTAAGGAAGGATATGAACCCATGCTGGATGTTGGGCTTTGTTCCCCTGGTCCTGCTTCTTGCCTCAGATGAGCTGCAGCCAGTTGTGGCACAGCACAGCAGATAGCAGGAGCCAGGCTAACATTTCCACCCCACCAGAAGGCATCTCCTGCCCTTCACAGAGCTGCTGCTTGCAGGGACTGGGAGTGGGGTGAGCAAGAGGTGCCCCAGCCCCAACTGAATTATAAACACAAGGTGATGGAGCTGGAGGCTGAACTCCTAATTGGAGTTAGACACAACCCTGAGTTGACTAGAGGCTTCAGAAAGGTCTGCCTAGGCTTTTCCACATCGAGTACTCCCCAGAGTGGCTAGAAGGGAGATTTTGTACAAACAAAACCAACAGATCAACAGCTGAAACAGAAAAAAAACCCCAGAATCTAAGTGGGATACCTTCATTGCTGCACTGCTTCCAAACTTGCTTCCAGGTACCTCAGTGACCTTCCACGTCACAGCAAGCAGCAGCTTGGCTGTCAGTACCTGTGCCCTTGCTGCCTCTCTACATTGATGGCAAGGGCTGTGCTCCCGCTCTGAGAAATGCCAACAGCTGCTACATGGGAGCCCTTCCCAGTTTCCAGGATGACTTCTGTCCCAGGAGGTACAGCACAAGTGCAGAAAAACCCAAACCGTTGCCTTTTCTAGGCATGGTAACACCTGTCTGCTGCTTTAGCTCATGCTGACCAGGAAAAGTCCAATTTCTTGAGGAAAACTCAGATCTGCTGAAGGGAAATGAGAAGTCTGGGGGGAAAACTGCCCACCACCACCCATGTGGAATTTAATTACAGCTCCTGTATATCCCTCATGCTTCTTTCAGGGAGTAGTAGGTATTTTAGTTGATGCTTCTTTCCCATATCAATAAACAAATCAGAGGCAGTGTCAGGAAACTGGTGACCCTATTCTTTGGGTGCTTTCTGTGCATCTTTCTTTTAGATCTTCACCTGTGAGCAAATATTCCTGACACAAGCTCATCCCAGTCCAGTAATTTTCAGCAAGTAGGAGTTGGTGCATTTTAGTTTATGAGCCTCTATTTCATAGAATCTGTCGGGTTGGAAGGGACCACAAGGATCAGCCAGTTCCAGCCCCCCTGCCATGCCCAGGGACACCGTACCCTAGATTAGGCTGGACACTACCTCATCCAGCCTGGCTGCAAACATCTCCAAGAAAGTGGCCCCAACCACCCTCCTGGGCAACCCATTCCAGGGCCTCACCACTCTCATGGTGAACAACTTCCTTCTCACATCCAGTCTGAATCTCTCCAGCTTTGCTCCGTTTCCCCTAGTCCTGTCACTCCCTGATAGCCTAAAAAGTCCCTCTCCATCTTTTCTGTAGCCTCCTTCAGATACTGGAAGGCCACAAAAAAGGTCACCTGGGAGCCTCCTCTTCTCTAAACTGAACAGCCCCAACTCTTTCAGTTTGTCTTCACAGCAGAGGTGCTGCAGCCCTCTGAGCATCCTTGTGGCCCTTCTCTGGACATGCTCCTGCATGTCCACATCCCTCTTGAAAATTCCTATCATTTTTTTTGGTTGGAGGAGATCTTTAAGGTTACTGAATCTGACGATTATCTAACTCACCAAGTCTGGTGCTAACCCATGTCCTTCAGCACCACATCTCTGTCTTTCCAGCTCTTCCTCTCAGAACTAGGGAGCACATTTTCTCGTTTTGCCCATCTTCAAAGAGAAGTTTCCACATTATTTTCTTTCCAGACTTTGCTAGCAATGAAGGAGACACTTGGATGGTGCCAACATGCTTAAAGGACTGGTGCAGTGTATTACCAGAGATTTTGTTTCAGAACTCAGATTTTAAACATTTGGTGGGGGGTGGGGGTTGGGAATCAGTTTGTGACTAAAATAGCTGTTATTAGACTTTAAATAAACACACACATTACAATCCTGCTGCTGAATGTGCAGCATGGTAATGATCAAAGACCATTTTGCCTTTGCCTACAACTGGAAATAGAAAATGTCATTACACAAGCTAGTCCAAATCAGATTTATACAATAGTATTCTGGTAGTATAGCTACTCATCCAATGTAAATAATTAAATCCTTTGACTCAAATCCTTTGATTTAAATCCTTTTAAACATTACATCCTGTGAAGTCAAAATAGCATGAAGCATTTCTGTCTCCTCGCTTCTCTTCCTACTGTATAAACTATCACATCAAAAATTAGATTTCCAGAATGGCACAAACAAGATTTTAAACTACTTGTCAAAATGACTTCAAGTAATTTCCTGGCCTGCATGAATCACAGAATTGTTTTGGTTTAAAAGATTTGTGAGATCATTGACTCCAACCATTCTCTAACTCTACCAATTCTGAGGCTAAACCATATCACTGAGCACTACTTCTCTGCCTCTTCAACACCTCCAGGCATAGGGATCCAATCTCCTTCCTGGGGAGTCTGTTTCAGTGTTTGAGGACCCTTTCAGGAAAAAAAATCTCATATCCAACCTATACATCCACAGTTGCAACTTCAGGCCACTTCCTCTTGTGCTTTCACTCCTTACTAGGGAGAAGAGACCAGCCCCCACTGGGCTGCAGCCTCCTTTCAGGTAGTTGTAGAAGGCAGCACTATAATGATTTGATGTATTCAGGATCTTCATTGTACTAAAGGAATGATTATAAAAGCAAGGCAGTGATTGCAAACCTCATTTAAGCAATGTCACTGACAGAGCTACTGGGGATTTTTAGCTTTTCATGTAAGACTGTGTATCTTAAGTACTACTAAATATAGAAAAATAAATGCTTTTGATTTAATAATAGCCAGCAGAAGGTTTGTCACGTCTCTAAAGTGCTACTCCGATTGTTCTAGCCCAACAATGAATTCTCAAAAAAAAAAACTTATATGAAACTAACCAGGTTTTACTGAGCAATTTCATAATTCACTCAAAACCTCTCCATTTTGCTCTTATGCTATTTCTGCCAAGAAAAGCAGATATTTGGCATTCATAAAGGAAGATGACATCCTTCATGACAAATTGTCTTTTCTCCTAGCAGTACTCAACCAACAACAGCACAGATCAACTCTATTTTAAGCTAAAATCTTAAGGGAAACCCTAGCTTTAGCACTTTTTTTAAACAGTGAAGATCAAATACCTCAGGCAAAGTACTATGAAGTTGTGTTTGTTTTTTTTTTTCCCCCTCTCCACAGCAACAAGAAGTATTCTGTGAAATTTCTAGTGGCATGACAAGCTCTGCAATATAGGTACAGAGATCATCTGGTCATAGAGGTAACCAAGATAGTTTTAAAGCAGCTCATTGAAGCAGCAGCAGCAGCATAGCTATGGCAGTGCTCTGTTTAGGGCTCATTCCCCCTGTAAACATTCTACTTTTGCAGCTGTGGCTAAGAGTCCCACAAATTTCCTTCCTCTTCTAGACTTTTTCCCTGCAAAATATGAGATGTCAGTGATGTAGATATAGACTTACTTCTAACGTTTGCAAGGTAAAATGAAGACTGAGGAATTTCTCAAGAGACTAATATGGGGTTTTTTTGAGGTTGTTGAACAAACTGATAAAGATGTGATGAAGCTGAATCCATATCACCATTTTTTTCCCAAGTCCAATTAAAATCACCAGGAGGTAGGAGACAGAAAGTTGCTTCAAACTCCTACTGCATCAACGTTTTAAGAAAAAGGATTAATCCCATTACTTATTGTGCTCGTGCAAGGAGAGTTGTCAATGTAACTTCCACTTGTTGTGCTCCAATGAAATATTAGAAACATAGAATGGATTGGACTTGGAGGATCCTATAGAGGTCATCTACTACAGCCCCCTGCAGTGAACAGGAGCAATTTCACCTATCCTTAGGTTGCTTGGAGCCTCATCCCACCTGAGCTTGAATGTTTCCAGGGATAGGGCCCCTGTCACACCTCTGAGCAACCTGTTCTGGTGTCTCACCACCTTTACAATAAAAATTAGATTACTCTTCATTGATATTAAAAACCTAAGTAACAACTGGTAATTTAAAACCCAGTATTTGAGAATTATGAAATGAGTATATATTGGACACTATGTGTGTGCCCATAAAGTCTTCTAATGATAGCAAAACGTTTCCATACCCTACGAAGCAAGTCTACAGTGGTAGTACATGATAAATCTTCCTGTACTGACTCTAGGGCTATCACTGTAATACATCTGATGGCTCCTACAACTGAATTTGCCACAGTTTTGAATGCTAGAATATTATGATTACTGACAGAAAAGAAAAGTGAGATTTGTTTTGAGCAGTTCAAATACAAGTTGGTATTTGAAGACATTGCTTTAAGGCAGATTAGTGGTGGAAAAGTAATTCTGCAAGCAGATATTGTCTTGGTTTTTTTCCTATAGTCTCTGCAGGCTAGACTATGAAGCTGTGCAAAGCTTCTTTTTAGATACACTACCAAAGAATCTTGTCACACAAACTCTCCTTCCCTGTTTTTAAACTGGAGAATAGCCCAGAGGTAGTTAGGAGAAGAGGATGAAGTGTTAGCCACCGTTCTTCTCTAAGGCAAGCCCAAGAAAAGCAATTGATGATCTTTACTAAAACATAGCTAAATCCATTTCTGCTTGCAGATGGATTTACCTGAATGCATCCAGAAAGGTACCTCTCAACTCAGCAAAAAATGAGAAGTGTGCAAGAGAGCCCTAATAATTGGTTTAATAGAAGATTTACATTCTTATCATGCTGGTGTCATCACATCAATAGGCCTACATTGATTTTTATTACCTCAAGATTTGGTTTGCACTGTTTTCAGTCCTGGACATGCCTGCTAAAAATATTAATACAGATAAAAATGGATGGCTTTGTGGATGCCCTACTGTTACTAAAAGAGGAACAGTTGGAAAGGCTTCTCAATCTGAAATTTATAGCACCCATTAGGAGAGTGTACTTTCTCTAATTACAGCTGTGGGGGAGGAGGGTTGCCATTCATCATGATGCCAGTAGATTGTATGGGGAAAACACCACAACAAGCTACTGCAGACTTAACCATGGAGAACCTTTCCTTTTCCTTTTCTTTACCTTTTCCATCAAATCCTGCATGAATCACTGTTCAGTGTTTGCTCTTAGCCTCACTGAAGGTGATCCTGTACTGAAGAAACATGAAACGGTCAAATTGCAGCAAAGGATAAAATGTGCTATGGTCAAACTCAGCAGAAAAAAAAAAGATGTAGAATGCATTAGAGAGTCAGAGCACTGCAGGTCTATTTTTGATGAAGATTTGTCTTGCATTATCCACTTGAGGTCTCCACTGGTATACTAAAAATGTTCAAATATTCAATGGATATTAAAGTCACCAAACAAGGCACAATTTAGAGAACTGCACACGCACTATGGATGCAGGTTACTCCACTACTTTCTTCTCTTTGCCTGCCTGACGTGCATGTGGGATTGGCACCTGGGTGATTTTGATTGCCAGTAGGGAAAAATAAGCACATCTCTTGCCTCAGCCAGGGGGGAGGTGTGAAACTGCAGTCACAGCATGGATACATAACCTTATTGTAAACTAGGAATCTATTGGCAGCAGCAGTTAGGCTGGTACACACTAGTCTGATTTGTTGAGAAGGGGACAGCCTTTGTAGCACACAGAGTGCACCCAAATTAGGGTTAAGATGGTTCCAGACACTCCCACAGCCCTATCTCAACCTTGTCCTTCTTTCTACAATACCACCTTTTGCAGTTTTTCACTTAAAGAGGGAATTTTTAAAGTATAAGGGACTTTCAAAAGTGTTGAAACAGTAATAAACTAATTAATAGATACAAAACTGAGTTCTCCATTTTTAACAGCACACCACTGAAGGAAATTTTGCCATTTTTGATGTTTTGTGTTGTTGCTCTGTCACTCTTTGAGGGCGATGGTATTATCTCGTGCAATACTGCCCACCTTCATCAGCTACAGAACTTCCACATTTATCTTGGAATCACAGAACTTTAGGGTTTGGAAGGAACCTCTGGAGATCATCTAGTCCAACTCCCCTGCCAAAGCAGGATCACTTAGGGCAGGCCACACAGGAATGCATCCAGGTTTTGAAAGTCTCCAGAGAAGGAGACTCCACAACCTCTCTGGGTAGCCTGTTCCAGTGCTTTCCTTCTCCTTAAGTGCAAAAGCAGGTTGCAGCATCATTCAGCCTGTACGTCCTAGAAATGCATCCTGTCTTTCCATGTGGTCCCAGAGGCAGGTGCCAGTTCTGTGTTGCTTGCAAACACAGCAGAAAGAAACAGTTGCTGCCTGAATGTCAATTCTGTTTCCCATGGGTAGAATGGAAACAACCCACAGGACACACTGGGCTCATGTTGGGACCGCACTGACCTGCATGCATAGAGGTTAGTGCCAATAACATGAACTAGAAACAGGTTCCACAACTGGGTACATAAGCAGATGAAGCAGTTTGGTAAACAAGGCCTGAAGTGTGTGCAGGTGTATTTAAGTGTGTGAGTGAAGTGAAACTGAGCAGGACCCCTATTTGCAAACAAAAATATGCTATTGCAGCTGGAACACAGGACGTGATCAAATATCCTCTTTATATCACTTGCCAAATTATGTTTTTATGTGCCATTTGTTGTTCTCTGTGAAAATAATTGTATTATCAGGAGCTGTTAATACACAAAATGGCATAAACCGTTGCATAAATAGATTTGCTGAGGCTGATAATACACAGGATTTGTTTACTTTGGGGACTAAATTAAAGAAACAAGCACCATTGCCTCGCCAGGATGTCCTGCTGCCAGTTTTTCCATCACAGAGAAAGAACTTCTCAGTAGTAGAGTTGGGGAAAAAAAAACAAAAACCCCAAACTATTTCAGCTTCCATTCATTTATCCACCATAATCTAACGTGTGGGCAACCAGAAGCAAGAAAATATATGCATGTGGAAGTGGGTGTCTCTGTATGTAAGAAACTGGATCAGCACTGTCCACAGTACATTAAAAACCAGAAAAATAGTTTTCAGTCTGGTTTATTTATATATATATGTCTCTGTGTGTGTGTGTGTACGTGTCTAAAAGCAAACGTGACCTAGAACTACTGTTAGCAAGGCAGATAAAAGATCAGGGCCTGAGCACTTCTTAGAATCACAGAAGTGTCTGAGTTGGAAAAAGGCCTCTAAGACCACCAAGTGCAACTGTCAACCTAAGATCAGCATGGTCATTAAACCATGTCCACATGTTTCTTGAAGACCTTCAGGAACAGTGACTCCACCACCTCCCCGGGCAGCCTATCCCAATGCCTGACCACTCTTTCAGGAAAAACATTTTTTCTCATGTCCAGCCTAAAGTTCCTCTAGTGCAGCTTGAGGCCATTTCCTCTCATTCTATCACTTGATACTAGGGAGAAGCAACCAACCCCCACCTCTACTCCAACCTCCTTTCAGAGAGCAACGAAGTCTCCCCTCAGCCTCTTCTTCTCCAGACTAAACAACCTCAGTTCCCTCACCAGACCTTTTCTCTAGACCCTTCACCAGCTCCAGCCCCTCAATGTCCTTCTTGTAGTGGGCCCCAAAACTGAACCTAGTAGTCAAGGTGCTGAGTACAGGGTCATAATCACTTCCCTGGTGCTGCTGGCCACACTGATGCTGATCCAAGTCATGATGCTGTTGCCCTTCTTGGTCAAGATGAACATATGCTGGCTCATGTTCAGCTGGCTGTTGACCAACACCCCCAGGTCTTTCTCTGCTGGGCAGCTTTCCAGCCACTCTGCCCCAAGCCTCAGGCATTTGTGGAGTTGTTGTGACCCAAGTGCAGGAACCTGGCACTTGGCCTTGTTAAACCTCATACAGTTATCCTCAGCCACTTAATCCAGCATGGCCAGGTCCTTTTGCAAAGACTTCTTGCCCTCAAGCACATCAACACTTTCACCCATCTTAGTATCATCTTCAAATTACTGAGGATGCTTCAATCCCCTTGCCCAGATCATTGGTAAAGCTATGAAACAGAACTGCCCCCAGAACTGAGCCCTGGGGAACACCACAAATGCCTGCCCATCAACTGGAGTCAACTCCATTCACCACCACCCTTTGAGTCCAGCCACCCAGCCAGTTTTTAAGCAAGCAAAGCTTAAGCTCCAAGCCATGAGCAGCCAATTTCTCTAGGAGAATGCTGTGGGGAAACAGTGCCAAAGGTTTGCTTCTTGCTATACATTGCTAGTTCTTTTTGGTAGAATATGTTGCCTATCTTTGTACAATAAAAGAGTGACAACACTACTCAAAGTGCATTTTAAAAGCTATAAAGAAACAAATTGCATTTTAAATGACCATTAAAAAACATTTGAGATGGCAAGATCAATTCTGCAGCTGAGAAGAGGAATGAAATCCTGCCACTCGACCCATCCAGAATTGAACTATGAAATGGGCTGGAAAATATACTGCTGAACCCTCTGCCAATAGGAAAACAGATTGTATTGATGAAAATAGTTAGGTAATTAAGTTTTTATAACTTGAGGTAAGAAAAAGAACGTGATTTGTCATAAACAATGAGCAGTGCACTCCAATTGCTTGATGAAATATTCAAAGGCAAAATTTCAGTGTTCCTATCTGGACTCTTCATTTTCCTCTGTGCATCCATCCCTAAGAAACGATCTCTCAGTTTGCAGTCAGTACGAAAGGAACTTGTATCTCCTAGGTACAGAAGAGTAGGACTGAGGTTCAGACAGAGGTTTTATAATAAAAAAAGAAGCGATTCACCAAGAATTAATACCTATCAGGAAAATGTGGCTATAACTATAATTTGGCATAAGAGAAAAAAACAAATCACTTGTGGAATATTGCCGATGAGCAGTTGAAAATTAAAAATCTTCCTTTGTAAGCAGCTTTCAAATTTGGAAAGAGGAAACAGTAAGGTGATTTTAAAACACATTTGTAATTTCCAGATAAATAGATTCCATTCCATTTTCTCAACAGGGGAATAAAAAGGTGGAATTCTCTGAGAACCAAAGAATGAACTTCTTTTCCTTTCTGGTATATATGTATCATCTATCTGTCTACATATCTATCTACCTACCTATCTATGTGTGTCTATATACATATGCCACATCACGCCTTATGTCCTGCTTTATACTTTAAGCAAAATGACAAGGATGTCATAAAGGAAACTGTGTACAACAATGAATTATTTGTTTGTGATCTATATGCACCCATCGATTATAAGAAAATGCACAGACTGATTTATCTTTGCATTCTCAAATGAGTTTTAAGTGGGTCAGCAGATCCAGAAGATACCAAGAGCTGGCAGACAAGGAGCTGGACCATCTTATCCTCACTTCCTTATAAAGCTAGGCTAAAAGTTAAAACTGGGCTTATCCAGGATACATTTCCTGAGGTCAAAATGAATTGAAATCAAAGAGATTAGAAAGACCAATGATTACTGGTGATACTACTGAAATTAAGTCCAGTTCCCAGAGCAATTTTCCCATTCACAGCAAAAGATCTAACTCGTAATTCAGACAAATGCTTTCAGTTAGGCTTCTTGATGCCCCATCCCTGGAGTTATCCAAGGTGAGGCTTGACAGGGCTCTGGGCCACCTGAGCTACTTGAGGATATCCCTGCTCACTGCAGGGGATGTGTAGTAGATGACCTCTAGAGGTCTCTTCCAACCCAGGTGATTCTATGATTCTAGAAGAAAAAAAACCTCTATAACTGATGTCTTGCAGAAGCTCTAAGACAACAATTAATGTCAATTTACAGTTTCTTTCTTTGTCAGGAAAACATTTGAAGCATCATTAGCAAAAGCTGGTAACATGATAGTTCCTCTCCATCAAATACAGATATGAATGAACATTCTGCCTCTTCTGAAAGCAGGGTAAGAGGTGCCTCTCTCTATGAGGACAGGCTGAGAGAGCTGGGGCTTTTCAGCCTGGAGAAGAGAAGGTTTCCTGGAGACCTTATGGTATCCTTCCAATGTCTGAAGGGGACCTACAGGAGGACTGGGGAGGGACTATTCGCAAGGTCTTGTAATGAAAGGACAAGGAGGAATGGGTTCAAACTGGCAGAGGAGAGATTTAAACAGGATGTTAGGAGAAAGTTCTTCACAGTGAGGGTGGTGAGGCACTGGAACAGGTTGCCCAGGGAGGTTGTCTCTGCTCATTCCCTGGACATGTTCAAGGCCAGGCTGGATGAGGCCTTGAGTGACCTGAACTAGTGGGAGGTGTCCCTGCCAATGGCACAGGGGGGTTGGAATTGGCTGAGCTTTGAGGTCTCTTCCAACCTAAACCATTCTATGAATTCTATGAACTACAATGTCGTCAAATAATTGTACAACTGATAAAACATATTGAAGAGGATAGCCATGTGATCTACATATTCTGTCACCTCTTTCAGGCTGGCTGTTCTACATAAACAGTAGTCACTCTTAGAAATTACAGCACCCAGAATCATAGAATCATAGAATCATAGAATGGTTTAAGTTGGAAGAGACCTCAAAGATCATCCTGTTCCAACCCCCTGCCACAGGCAGGGACACCTCCCACTAGATCAGGTTGCTCAAGACCTCATCCAGCCTGGCCTTGAACACATCCAGGGAGGAAGCAGACACAACCTCCCTGGGCAAAAAAGGCTTTGTTGTTTACTGTAGTGTCTACTTTAAAGTTAGAAGAGTTCTACATTAAGCATTAGAAGCTTGGAAAGGCTTTAAGGAATCTGTAACGCTGTTCCAAATTAGAATATCATCATCCTTCAGTAATCCCTTGAACAAAAAAATTGCATTTATTACTTGTTTCTTATTCATAAGTGCCATTGGTTCAATTAAAATGTTTGAAAAGTACAAAAAAAAAAAAAAGATTTCCTCCCTCACAACTAATCTTGAATTAAACATGCAAAAGTCTCCTAGCCATGATTTACAGTGAATAATTGACTTAAAGAAGGGGAAAAAAGGGCAATAATTTACATCTTATCTGGTTTTTCCTATCAAAGAATCAATAGAAGCCAGGTAAAAAGTTCCAGATTTGAAGGATTTCCCAAGTTTGCCTAATAAATGTGACAGCCCTCCCACAGAATTCCTTTTGTCACATTAGTCCCATAAACCAGTTTATCCGAGTGCATTGTTCCTGTAGAAAAGAAAATTCTCATTTGTTTATAATTGCCTAATCAACTGAAACTTAATTGCATTATGCTGTAAGGACCTTTGATGAAGCTTTAGAAATCTGCATAAACATTAATAATTTGAAGCCCTAATTAATAAGGATTAAAAAAAAAAAAGAAAGAAAACCAAACTTCAAAAGGAATGAGAAAGCTGGGTTTGTATTTGCTTTGCCCAGACTATGTGGTAGGCTTTTACCACCTCTTCAGTGGTCTCTTTCTGTATTCTTCAGTGAAAAGAAAGAAGCATGGAGACTTCATTAGGAGGAGGAGGAGTTTAAAGGCATAAAATAAGCACGAGCTGCTTTGCTAACACTTAAATTTCCAATAATTTAAAAAAGAAGGAAAAAAAGAAAAAAAAAAAAAAAGCTAAATGTGATGGTTAAGTGTAGTGGGGTTGCAGTTACCTGCCCCCCCACCTTTTATAAACCCCGGCTAGAACTCAGGACACTGGAAGTTAATAAATGAAGCTTTATATTTACAGCAATGCACAATATACAAGCAAATATTTACAGGATATTACAGATATTTACAGATATATACAGTGAAAAGGCAATACGGACACCACAGCCCTTCTGGAGACCAAAATTCCCAAGAGAGGGTAACCAAACCCCCCTACCACCTTTCCCCCCTTCCCCAGCCTTATCTCACCACCTGTTGATGCTGCAGATAAGCTGAAGATCGGTCAGAGATTAGTAATAGGAAGGAGTTAGTAGTTTTACTCTGAATTAGCTAAAAGACAGAGAGACAAAGAGGGATCATGCCAGAGAAGCAGCCGCTGCCAGACACAGACAGAAGCAAACTGCTAATCTGGTTGTTTTGAGAACATCTCTTAAAACAACTTTTTTTTCCTTTCTCAGCAAAACTCGGTGAAGTGACACACTGTGTTTAACTCTCTCTCAGCCAAGAGTCTAATTTCTCACTCAAATTCTCCAATTAGCCCAAACCAACACATTAAGTTAGCTTGCCAAATAAAATTAATAAGCGATTCACAATCACTCTTATTTAGGCAAAACTCCTTGAGAGAAGCAGAGACTTCTCTACGAAAGTATTTTCAAACAACTGGTCCTATTGCTGCGTGCAAAGCAGCTGCTAGCATGGATTGAATTATGAAGCTTTGGGAGTCAACTGAGTCAGGAGGACAAAAAGCTGAAATAAATGAGTTAGGAAATCAACGCACAGCAGCGCAGGAAGGGAGAAATAATACTGGGCAAAAAAAAAGCATTATCCATCTCAGAGATGAACTTGGCAAAATTGTGCATAAAGGGGGAAAAATCTCCAAGTCCCAGTCACAGAAGACATGGAAAATAGCCAATAAAATAATATGTGGCATTATGCTTTTTGGTCTTCTGCATAGCTACACCAGAAGTGCTAAACAGGAAGCAAGCTGCGCATATTTCCGAAGCCACAGAGAATATTTCTACAGAATTCTATTTCATTTACTCTTTCTTTCTTCCCTTTTCTCTCACATTTAGGGGAAATTCAGACAGGAAGAGGTGAACATTTTCTGTGGTTGAGACTGGAAACTGGTGACTTAACTGAGCTGCAAATGTAGCCTTTTAAGTAAAGGAGTATTTATAAGGAAAGTTTCTGTCATTTTGGGGGATTGGATTCCTACACCTAAACCACAGAGGAGGGACCAAAAAAAAAAAAAAAGATAAAAGAAAAAAAAAGGGAAATAAAGACTAAACTCCAGCATTTATGTTTTATGTGATTTTTACATCAATTGCATCTTGTCTGATGTTCTCTGCTCACGAACTGTGCATTTATGCAGCAGGATGTAGACTAATGTGTATCTCCTATATGGCCTAGCATCTGAGAGCTCTAATATGCTGCTTGCTCTATGAACTCAAAACATAGAAATGGTTACATCTTTTCTGTTTTAAGATCCAACACACTGCAGACAAAAGCAAGAGGCAAACAGCAAAACCTGTCAGATGGAAGAACAGCTGTTTAAACCAGCTTCACACTGCAGGTTCTTAGTGAACATAATGGGAAGCAAAGTTAAGAAAAGTTATTTGATGATACAAAACAAGATGGTGTGATAAAGACTCCTCACACAGGCACAGAATAAATTTGCTTGAATAAGACCTTCAAGACCATCATGTCCAACCATTCTCTAGAAAGGCTGATGCTAAACCATTTCCCTCAGCACCACATCTCTGCCTGCTTTCAACACTTCCTGGGATGGGGTATCAACCACCCCCCTGGGAAGCCTGTGTCAGTGTTTAAGAACCTCTTCAGAAAATAATTTTCTTCCAATATCCAGTCTAAACCACTTCTGGTGCAATTTGAGACCATTTCCTCTTGTACCATCACTTGTTACGAGGGTTAAGAGACCAATGCCCACAGAGCTGCAACCTCCTTTCAGATCAGGAAGCTCTAATCTCAGCCTTAATTTTTTCAGGCTCAATAAGGAAGGAAGAGTATAGGGCAAAGTGTAATACAAGAAGGGTATAATCACAGGCTCACAAGATGTCAGGGCTTGGAAGGGACTNTCAGGTCTTGGAAGGGACTCAAAGAGATCATTTGAGTCCAAACCCCCTGCCAGAACAGGACCAGACAATCTAGCTCAGGGCACACAGGAACACATCCAGACAGGCCTTGAAAGGCTCCGGACAAGGAGACTTCACAACCTCTCTGGGCAGCCTGTGCCAGTGCTCTGGGACCCTTACTGTAAGGAAGTTCTCCCTTGTGTTGAGCTGGAACCTCCTGTGCTGCAGCTTCCATCCATTGCTCCTTGCCCTATGCCTGGGAGCAAATGAGCAGAGCCTGTCCCCCTGCTCCTGACTCTCAGCCCTCAGATATTTATAAACATTAATTAAATCTCCTCTCACTCTTCTCTTCTGCAGACTAAGCAGCCCCAGGTCCCTCAGCCTCTCCTCATCAGGCAGTGCTCCAGTCCCCTAATCACCCTCATAGCCCTCCTCCAGCAGATCCCTGTCCCTCTTAAAATGGGGAGCCCAAAACTGAAGGCAGTATTCAAGATGAGGTCTCAGCAGGGCAGAGTAGAGGGGGAGGAGAACCTCCCTTGATCTGCTGGACACACTCTTAATGCACCCCAAGATCCCATTGGCCTTCTTGGCCACAAGGGCACGTTGCTGTCCCATAATAATAAAAGAGATTGCAGCTAAAAAGGGAATTTACATAATGTGCCATACCTCCAGCTAGCGTAGATTAGTGAAATTTTATTGAAGTCAGCAGAGCTAAGCTGATTTACAGAAAATAACGAAATAAAATCTACTCCCTGCATTGAAATCACTCCTATTATTGTATCATTTTCTCTGAAGTAGATTTCGACTCTTAAGCAATCCCACCAAATCACATCTAAAAAAATAATGCTCTTTTTATTTAAAAAAAAAAAAAAATAAATCCCAAATAACAAAAAGAGCAGACAAAAGTTTCCCTGGTGGTATTTAAGAAAGCACCTCCATCTATTAAGAAGATCAGAGATTTATTTGGAATTTATTTGTGTGCCTCCTCCACAATGGAGCTAATATATGTAGAGTGCAAATATTATTTGTTCAAACTGACTGTAATCCTTTAAATTAAAGGAGAATTGCATGGTAATTGCATATAGCATTGAAAATGTCAAAATAATTTGAGGAGATCAACAGAGCATAAACTCCACTAAGTCAATTCATGCCTATCACATAATGGGTCTGCATGAAATCAGAACACACAAAAGAACTGCAACAGTAAATGACGGGGAACAAAGATAGAAAATGAGGTGCTGTGATTTAAGAGCAGCTGATTAAAATGAAAGGGGATGTGTTTGCCTGCCTGATTGTAGTTCCTTTCTGGCAAAGTTTACAGGCAACTTTTAATCAATCAACCGCAAGTGGCAACCAGAAACACAGACAGAAAGTGGGACTGAGTGGTACTCCAGGTAGTTAGGATCAGGATTTGAGTTTTCAGATTTACAGCCTGCCTGAGTCGGAATTTAGATAAGAGTATGTTTATAAATAAGGCATACCACAACACCATTATACTGTACATGAAAACGTGGCCCAACATTTATTTCACAGCTGTTATTTTTTTACCTTTCTTCAAATGTCAGTATCAAGATTCTCAGTCAGTTTTCTGCACAACCATTAACATTTACAGGTGGGATTTATACCCTCAGAACCACAGAAGCATTTTGGTTGGAAAAGACCTTTAAAACCACTGAGTCCCCCAATTACCTGCTTCTACCAAGTCTGGAGCTAAACCATGTGCCTCAGCACCACATCTGTTTTTTTTTTTTCCCACTGGGTTTTCACAGGACTGCATTTTTTTTTTCCCCATTCCTCCCTCAAAGTGGATTTTTCATATTGTCTGTCTCTTCAAAGATTCTTGTGTCTTCATCCTCAGGAACCTCCAAAACCAGGACATGCTTCTGAAGGCAAAATTTACCCACCTTGATCTGAAAGCTACTCTCATTGTATAATATGCAACTGAGGGTCAGGGTTAGAAGGACAAGTTGGTGGTGTTGCATTTATAAGCAGAATAAAAATTATTTGAAATGCCGTGGGGACATGTTGAAGAAGATAAATGGAATTCTACATGAAGAAAGGCTGGTTGCAGAAGGTGCATTACTGAACAAAGTGTACCTTAACGTGGTTGCCACTGTTCTGACAAACTGAACTTAGTCCAAAATAAGTGGAATAAACAAACAGGATCACAATGTGTTTCTAGATATCTTTCACCCTCACAGTTCTGAAAGACTGGACCAATATTTGTTCCTCTTTTTGGGGCTCCCCAGTTTAAGAGGGACAGGGATATGCTAGAAAGGGCCCAGTGGAGGGCTACGAGGATTATTAGGAGCACTGCCTGATGAGGAGAGGCTGAGGAACCTGGGGCTGCTTAGTCTGCAGAAGAGAAGACTGAGAGGGGATTTAATCAATGTTTATAAATCTCTGAGGGCTGAGGGTCAGGAGTAGGGGGACAGGCTCTGCTCACTTGCTCTCTGGGATAGGGCCAGGAGCAATGGATGGAAGCTGCAGCACAGGAGGTTGCAGCTCAACACAAGGGGGAACTTCTTGACTTGAAGGGTCCCAGAGCTCTGGAACAGGCTGCCCAGAGTCTCCTTCTCTGGAGCCTTTCAAGGCCTGTCTGAATTGTGTTTCTGTGTGACCTGAGCTAGATTGTATGGTTCTGCTTTGGCAGGATCCTTGTGATCCTTGATGAAATGGCACCTGCCATCCTTCAACCATTAACTCCAGGCTCTAGTATAAATATAGCACAGCTCAAGGAGCAATACCTTGCATTTTTTGAGCACTGAAAGTAAGATACAAGTGAAGCAGTACATAAGTATCTTCCCTACTCTGTATATCAAAATATATTCACTTCCTTTTATTGAATGGAACTCCAGCTGCTTACCCATCACTCTCTGACTCATCATCTCTGGTCACCAATTCAGTTCCCTTTGCAAATATCAGCTTGAGGTCAGTCCCTTCCCCACACTCCCCTCCCCTACCCTTTGTATGATAGTACCATTTTTCTATTATGTTCATAAAGATAGAACTTTATCTGACAGAGAGAACCAGACCCAAAGAGTTACCCAGTAAGTAAAAAGTAGCACAGCTTTTGCTGACTTTTAAAGCACTACTGTAACTGTAGACACTAGTGTCTCCATGTCTGTATCTGAATTCATCTGTTGGGGTCTTTGTTTCTGTGAAGTAAGTTTGAATCAAGTGGCCATGCAGATCCATAAATTAACCAAATACATCACTTCTGGAAGCTATAAAACTGTAATATGGTGGGGGGGAAAGAAGTTGTCAGTAAACTAACCTGCACTGATAACAGAAGTCAGAAGACTTAGACTTGATTTGTGACCAGACTACTTCAGCATTCAAATTCCAGCTGTCTCAGGGAGAATGGGAAACTTCCTTGTCTTTCCAAAATACAAGAATTTTCCCAAAATATCAAGAATACATCAGCAGGTGGAAAGGAAAGTGGTACATCAAATCACTCGAACAAGAAGTACTGCAACTGCCTACAAGATTTTTTCTGATTTTTCAAACAATTATTAGGTTTTAAACAAAGAAATGAAAAATTTCTAGTCCTTGTAATTTTACAGTGTAAGATCTATCTAATGCCTTTTTTCTTTCTTTCTCTCTTCCTCTTTCTTCCTTTCTTTTTTCTTTGATATGGTCACTGCAAATCAACACACTTTAGAAAGACCTGTGCTCACTAATACTGATAGGAAAAGGAAGCTGAAGACTTTTCATTCCAAGCTCGTTTCATGTCAAAATGATTCATTCCTAGTGAGGCAAAGCACCACTAAGTTCCACTGGATTAGAGCTGGTAGGTAGAAAATGTGTTGCTATGTAAACTGATACACAACATGCTAGATCTTCCAGAATGAGGCAGATGTCACCTTGGAACTTTGCAGTGAGGCAACAGAGAAAGGGAAGGTATTAATTCTCTGCTGAATTAAGAAGTTCACAGTTCAGCTTTCAAGTACCAGAAGGGATACCCAGCCCATTAAGAGACTTCTGCAGCTCAGGGTAGATCTACACATTAAAGGATGGCGGTCAAGAGGATGGGGTCAGACTCTTTTCACTGGTGCCCAATGATAGGAAAAAGGGCACTGGGCACAAACTGGAAGACAGGAGGTTCCATCTGAGTATGAGGAAGAACTTTGCTGTGAGGTTGATGGAACCCTGAAGCAGGCTGACCAGAGTGGTTGTGGAGTCACTTTGTCTGGAGACCTTCAAACCTCATCTGGATGCATTCCTGGGAAACCTGCTCTGGGTGATCCTGCTCTGGCAGGAGGATAGGGCTGGATGATCTCCGGCGGTCACTTCCAAACCCCACTATGCTGGAATTCTGTTAATGTAGATTTAGGGTCAGCCTTATCCTAGAAAAGGAGCAAACAGATTACTTTTGTGGGGAGAAAGAATTAAAACTCAAAAGAGGATACTCAAAGAGAGATTTCATTTAATAGGATGCAACCTAAGGCACGCTAATTGCACAATCTGCTACTCTTCCTGCCACTGTGTTAGAAGATCACAGTTAGCTGAAGAGAAAATATTTTTTTTCCCTTCTTAAGTACATTTTTCTTTCAATTCTTTGTCCATCTATTATGGAATTTCAGTATGCTATGTTATCAGTTTACAGTGCTACTAATTCTTCCATTTGCACATCATTTTACCCTGGCTGGAGTTTAAATCACCTAATGGGACTGGATAACCACCAGGTATTCCTCACCAAAAAGTCTAGCAAAGGTAGGACAGGAAAACACCAAGCAAGAGGAGATTGGTTTTGTATGCTTCATACAGTTTGGAGCTTAAATGGAAGTGGGATTTAATACTGAATGAGTTACAGGAGGCATAACAGACGCTTTAGGCAAAATAATTTAGAAACACATCTCCTTAAAAGGGGAAGTTGCAATAAAACATTTCCACACCATTAACCGTAGGTTGTGCACATATTATATAAAGAATCCATGATGAGGAAATGCTTGCTATAATAAAACTGCATATCCCAGATTGCAGCCAGGATGCGCTGACAGGCTGTAGGACTCTCGAAACCGAACGTGCTTCAAAGCTATGTTTCAAATTCCTAAAGCTGAATTTAAGAGGTTTTGGAGGCAGCAGAAATTACTTTGCAGTAAAACTAACGGTGCATGCCCCTTTTGTACACAAGGGAGGGAAGAAGGCAGCGCAGCAGAGCTGGAATGACTCAGAGCCCAAAAAGCAAGACTTTAGGAGATACAGTCTGTTAATGAGCCTCTCCGGAGAGAAGGGTAAGCTATCAATGCAGAGGTAGGCAGGGCTGTCCTCAAAACTAGGAATGACTTCGCAGGCTTTATCTCCTGTTTTGAAATCTGCATGAGTTCAAAATGATACAAATTTATAAACAGCTGTCAGATGGCTTGAACTTATCATAGAATTGGTGAAAGTGCTGTGTTGATGCCAAGGAAAGAGAAGCAGAGCCTGTAATAGCTTTGCAATGGCCCTGGTGAGGTGCTAAACAACGTCTGCAGATCAGTGCTTGTCAAATTAAATTCCAGGCAATCCAAAGAATAAACCTTGCCGGGGGAAGCAATACCTTGAGCCGATTAGAACCTGGTGCAATACAGTTTGAAACTGCCCAGAGAAGTTTCACTCTTCAAAGTGGGGAAAACAAAAGTAAATGAAACCAAAGGCAGTGGTCTAAACTTTACATGACTCTACCATTCTTTTGGAGTGACAGATCTCCTTTGCAGACCATACTAAGAAACACACTGAAGAGAAGCCACAAGCAGCACTGATGCAGAGGGGAAGCAAAGAAAAGCAAACATAGTAGCTGCAATTCATTTCTTGGAGCTGCTTCCCATCCCCTGTTTCTCGCCTCATATTATGTTCTTCACCCATTCCCCCAGTAACTGGAATAATAAAGGGTGTGTGAAGGGGAGACAAGGAGTTGGCATAAAGGTGGAAAACACAGGCAGCTCAGGATGGAATCTTCCTTTGAGGACATTTGGTGAGGTATAATTCTAGCTGACATTTACAGCATTGTTTGCCTTAACTATTTAAGCTATTATCACACACATTCTCATCTAAGCTGCACCCCCACCACCCCATAAAGATACCAGCTGGGACCAAAACTGAGTGTTCTCACAAACCCTCTTCATCCCAACACTCAATTGCTGCTGCTGCTGATTGATTTGTGCATTAAAAGAAAATTCATACAGTAGAAAATTGCAATTAACTCTTGCTCAAAAGCCAAAGAATCCACAAAGATCAATAATAACTTTATCTGCTGCACAATCATCATTGATTATATTACAGATATGGACAATTCATAGTAGAATTAACTGCAGAATAAGAATTGAACCTAAGAATCCCTTAACCTATATGTGCAATAATTGGTAGCTCCCATTACTCTTTACACTTGCCTGACTGAAAAACACTGGATTCTCCTATTCCTTACAAAGTCACTGCTTGTGAAATATAATAAATATAAGCTGCTAGCAACATTTTACATCTGTGCAGATCCTGTTGAAGGATCTCTCCTTTGTTTTTTCTCACTTAGCTCTGCACTCTCTCAGGAAAGAGAAGCCAACTGAATTATTAATAAAGACACCCCCCGAGTTACATCTGTAGTACCATGCAGACTTCTGGGGAATGTGACCAGGTGGCTGCTAGACTACTGATGGATCAAAGGAAGAGGCAGCCCAACGCAGCAGAGCACAAGAGAGGATAGCACTGCATTTTGCAACACATCAAAGACAGGAAAGAAATATTCTTTGGGCTGAGCCTTATGCAAACCCAGAGCACAAGGCCAGCTGTGCTCCAGGAGTTTTTGCATACACCTGTTGCTGGGTTATTTGTAAGGCTAACCAAAGGCCAGCTGCCCAGGAAACCAGACCTCTGCCTTTTACCATGACTGAGCTCTGCATTAGCCTCTGAGGCAGAGATACCTCCTTTGCAGATGTGCCCTTTGCAGTCCAGAGAGAGTGACTGGTGGGCTGCGGAGAGATGTGACACATTGCCTCAGATGCCTCACTTCCAACAGCACTTAGTTAACATGCATTAATGGTACTCGTGCACAGAGCAATTATTAAATTACCTTGTTCTACTGTAATGACCAATGATTAAACTTCCCTAACACTGACATTACACGCTTTATTTATCAGGCTCCTATGCTTATTAAATTATTGGCAGGGTGGGGAGGGATCTTAACACAAGCAAATTTGTGCGATTATCTTTCAAGGTCATAAAATGTCTCCCGCTGTGAAAGTAGGTAAAACCCAGGAAAATGAGTTAAGGTCTCCACGCTTAATCTTTGCATTGTCTACATGTCTAAAAACAAAGGTCATGTCCTTTCCTCGAACACCTAAATTAAAACACACACACAGCTGGCCCATCCGGGCTGAGAGACAGTACAGGATGAGTGAACTTGTCAATAAAATTACCAGTTCAAGACAGCACTCTAGAGAGACTGAAAACAATTACTTTTGAGGTCCCATCCAAACACTAACATTCTGTGATTGTGATCTCTGCAATAATGTGTGTGCACAGTAGCACACCACACACACACAGAATGTTGTTAGGTACAAACTGATGTACAAACTAGAGAACACCACTGGAAGGGAATGCTCATACAGGATGTACTGCCTGACATCACCACTTCTGCTGAGAGCTGTCATATTTAACAAATCACCAAGTTAGTTCAGTTTAGTTCAGCAAATTGTTTTAAAGGAATCAGAAAATGATAGAGGTTAGAACAGACCTCTGCAGAGCAAGTCCAACCCCTGTGCCAAAGAATCACAGAATTAACCAGATTGGAAAAGACTCTAGGATCATCAAGTCCAACCTATCACCTAACCTTTCTAATTAACTAAATCATGCCACTAAGTACCTCATCCAGCCTCCTCTTAAACACCTCCAAGGATGGGGACTCCACCACCTCCCTGAGCAGCCCATTCCAATGCCAATCTATCTTGCTGTGTAGAACTTCCTCCTAATATCCAGCCTGAACCTGCCATGGCACAGTTTGAGACTGTATCCTTTTGTTCTGTCACTGGGGGAAGAGCCAAAACCCACCTGGCTACAACCTCCCTTCAGGTAGTTGTAGACAGCAATGAGGTCTGCCCTGAGCCTCCTCTTCTCCAGGATGCACACCCCCAGCTCCCTCAGCCTCTCCTCACAGGGCTGTGCTCCAGGCCCCCTCACCAGCCTTGGTGCCCTTCTCTGGACATGTTCAAGCACCTCAACATCTTTCTTAAATTGAGGGTTCCAGAGAAGGACAGGTCACACAGGAACACATCCAAATGGGTCTTGAAAGCCTCTAGAGAAGGAGGTTCCACAGCCTCTCTGGGCAGCGTCCTCCAGGGCTCCATCACTCTTACAGTTTGTATCCAGTCCCTATCACAGGTCACCACTGAAGAGAAACTGGCACCTACTTCTTGACACCCACCCTTCAGATATTTGTAAACATTGGTAAGATCTCTTTTCAGTCTTCTCTTCTTCAGACTAATCAGCCCCAAGTCCTTCAGTCCTTCTCCGTCAGACAGATGTTCCAGTCCTTTCACTATCCTTGTAGCCTTGATTGGACACTATCTAATATATCCCTGTCCCTCTTGCACTGGGCACCCCAGAACTGGAAGTGTTAGTTAACAAATGTTCTCACAATTGACACTCCTGCCTATAGCCAAGGGAAGATGTTTACTCAAAATCCCTTGAAGTAATATAGCACACAAAAAAATTCAAGATCATATTTTCTCTGTTCCTTCATCCATGTGCAATTGTTTTGGTCACTGCAATGCTGACTATGCCTCTGCAGAATCTGCATTAGACATCTGCTTATGATATTGCTTCACAGACGATCATTCACTTGGAATTTATTTTTGTGCATTAGTAATAAACCTGTGTGCTAACTGTTGTTTTTCTGCAGTCCACAACTCCAAACCCATCTATGCAACTCTAGTTCTTACAACATAAGTGGCTCCCAATGCCAAGAAACTTGGGAAATCATGAAGTTAAAAAATAAGCTTTGTTTATATTTTTTTTCTGCAGCTCCATGCACTAAGACATTACAGGCTCACAGGATGTCAGGGGTTGGAAGGGACCCAAAGAGATCATCCAGTCCAACCCCCCTGCCACAGCAGGACCAGACAATCTAGCTCAGGGCACACAGGAACACATCCAGACAGACCTTGAAAGTCTCCACAACCTCTCTGGGGAGCCTGTTCCAGTGCTCTGGGACCCTTACAGTAAAGAAGTACCCCCTTAAACTTAAAAGCAGATTATTTGAGGACATTATGATAACAAAAATTAATGTGAAAGACTTGTTTTGTGGGAGTTCATGCTGTTATATTCTGTATATGTACTATGTTCTGAACAAAAAGCTCCTGAATGGTCATATAATCTGTTACTGTACCTCTGTTACAGAAAATGCCTTTTTTTTCTTTTTATTTATTTTTTGTTTTCTGCAGAGGACATCCTTTCAAATGCTGTGTAAATTTTGGAAAAGGAGCTAAATGTCTGTTTAAGGATTTTATTGCTCCTTCTCCTTGCCAACAGCTGGTGTCAACACGCACTTCAGCTCTACTCCAGGAGTCATCCTCGTATCACCCTGTCAAGGGAAATGAGAAGAAGTAGCCAGCCAGCTCAAAATCCTTTTACAGTGCTGATTTCTGGAAGGCTTTAGAACTTCATTAAGTAACTCACAAGCACAGCAGGCTGTGGGAGTTTCAGTCTGTTAGCCACTTACCAGGGAAACAAGGAAAGAGGTATTGTAAAATTAGAAAAGGGAATTAAATGACTGGAAAAAAAAAAAAAAAGACTATAAAGGAATGTCCAAAAGACCATCCAGTTGTTTTATAGAATAAAGGTCTGAAGTGAAAAAGAATTCTGACTTCCTGATTCTGCATTTGGCAAGCAAGAGGTGAGTTGTCAGGAGCTCTATAGATATAAAAGGGCTGGGGGATAAAAGCACAGTATAAAAGAGGCTGGATAGCCAAAGTATAACAACACATAGTACAATTAATCCACATAATAGCTCGTGGCAGTGTAACATCTCTAGAATGCTCTCTCAAACTCAGGAGTTACTGACTCTGCATGTTCATTTGTGTGTGTGTGTGTGTGCACAACTTGAACGTAACGACACTGCCAAATGCATCTTCTCCTTAACTGTGATTCACTGTCTCAATGGAAGACTGAGCATGGCATATTCATGACATTTTCGAAATGGCAAAATGGTTTGTGCTCCATTAAACAATGTGATATATTTTGCACAAGCCCAGGCAGTATAGTAGCATAGGAACATAAATATTTGACAGAAGAAAGAAAGAAAAAAAAAGAAAGAAAGAAAGAAAAAAAAAACACCTAAAAACAAACAGAGGGCAAAACCAAGCTAAACAACTTCAGGATGGTTGTAGAAAAGAAAATAAATCTCAGATGTGAGGAGCTTTGTGTCAGGAGTAAAAAAAAAAACCAAAAACTTGTGATGTCACTCAGCTCTATTATAAGCTTTTAACCTTTTTCTTCATGAAGAGGAGCACTTGAAAGCATCCCTACTGCATCTCTCTTTTAACAACAAGAAACACTTTGTCACGTTCTTGTAGGGCCATGACTCTCTAATCCCTTCTTTGTTCCCCTGTGCTCCTTCCAGAACATTTCTTGACACTTCCATGATTAATATCGGCATAAATTATAAAATATTCACGGTGCATTAATTACAGTTTCAAGTACTCTCCAGAAGAAGCATCTAAGAGCTTGCATGGAAAGAGGTGTCCATTTTTTTCCTAAAAATCCCTGAAGCTCTCCTGACTTTTTCTTGATGAGACAGTGTGATTGCTTTGGTGCTGACCCTGGTTTTTCCAGCACACTCTTGGTCCATGTAGATAGGCAGGCGACCATGCATGTGTATAAGGATGAGTTTGAAGTTCAAGCCTTTAAAATACTTGATATTACTAAATGCAGCTTGAACAGGGGACAGCTGCAAGGACAGGGCACATTCTTCTCAGACAAAGCAAAGAACTAATTGCACTCTCTGCTCCTGCTACCCCAGTGTTTAAAAGCCAACTGTTATCTGTATCAAGATCTTTCAACCACTAGGTGCCTTTAAATGCCTGGCTTTGTGCACAGTGGAGAGCTGTGGATAAAGTCTACCCTGACTTCAGCAAAGCTTTGGTGTCTGAGTAGGCAAAGTGAAGTGACATGGACTCCAGATGGACTGCAGAGTAGGTGGTACCACTGGCTGTGCCACTGAGCTCAAAGAATCATAGAATACTTTGGGCTGGAAGGGAGTTTTAAAGATCATCTAGTCCAAGCCTCCTGCAATGAGCAGGAACATGATAGACAGTGGGTTAGAGTCTGCTTAGAAATATTATTCTTGGGGCTTGAATTCTTCCCAATTTATGGAAATCGTATTTATTAAAATATAGAGTCATAGAATTATTCAGGTAGGAATGGACCTCCAAGATCAAGTCCAACCAACACTGTCCAGTCCACCATATCCCTAAGTGAAGTACAAGGTGCAAATCAGTACATGTGTGAACAGAATCTTTCTGAACTAATCATGCATTTTGATTACTTTTGTATGCCAAAGGAGTCTAACAGAGGCTTGTAGCTATCTGATTTGGCCCTCCCTCATAGCCAATATGTGCTGCCTAATGTGCTGGTTTGAACTAATTGGAAAATTTGAGTGAGAAATTAGACTATTGGCTGAGAGAGGTAAACATAGTGTGTCACTTCACCAGAGTTTTACTGAGAAAGAAAAAAAAAAATTGTTTTCAAAGTGTTGTACCCAAACATGAGATACCAGATGGTTTCTGACTGTTCTGGCTGCAGTTGCTCCTCTTGCATGGTCTCCTTTGTCTTTGCCTTGGTAGCTAATTCTCAGTAATTCTACTAACTTCTTCCTACTACTGACCCCCCTGGCTGATCTACTTCAGCTTATCTGCAGCATCAACAGGTGATGAGATAAGATTGGGGAAGGGGGGAAAGGTGGTAGGGGGTGGTTGGTTACTCATCTCGTGGGGATTTTGGTCTCTGGGAGGGCTGTGGTGTTTCTGTATCACCTTTTCATTGTATATATCTGTAAATATCTGTTATATCTTGTAAATATTTGCTTGTATATTGTGCCAAGCAGTAAACATAAAGCTTCATTTATTAACTTCCAGTGTTTCTGAGTTCTAGCTGGGGTTTATAAAAGGTGGGGGGGCAGGTAACTGCTAAACCCCCACACCTAAACATTCCTCACAACCAATCAATCTCATCCTCTCCATTTTCTTTGCTCTTGCCCAAATATATGCACCTGGAAAAAGTAGGTCATCCTCCCTATGATCACACTGGAGAAGGAGGCATGGAGCACTGGAGATCAGGCCTGCAGGCTGGCTGGAAGGCAGACAGCTGTATGCCTGTAGCCTCACAGAAAGCAAAGCTTCATGTGCAGCCTGGAGAGCTCTCCCTGCTGTGCCAGGGCTTCTCATCTATCCCACAAGACAACAATGAGACATTTCTATCAGCTCTACCCTTGCCTGCACACCAGTCACGCTGGAGATGAATCCCTAACCTTAGCCTCATATTTGACAGATTCGATTGCTTTGTTTTAATCATAATCTTAAATATTGCATGTTTGAATTTCCTAGAACTCGCTCGCAGTGCCGTTTCGTTCCTGATGAATTCCTTCACTGTACCGTGGGGTTATTAAGTTAATAGGCTGCTTCCTCACAGTCAGCTGTGGAAAAAGGCCTGGCTGAAGCCCAAGGGGCTCTCACTTGTGACGTGCAGCGATTGTGTGGCTTGGGTTAGCAGTGAGAGACGACAAGGCGAGCGCTGCTGAGAGAGAGAGCATATGCTCTGTGAGCGTTGTCAGAAAGAGGGCGAAGCCCTGTGCCTTCAGCATGTGGTGTGTGTTATCACCCATCAGCACAAGCCTTGATGCATCCTACAGCCATTAAAAAGCATGTAAATAAAAAGGCAGCCCTTCAATTAGTGAAGAACTCTCTAATGAAAAGCTGGGGATTTTCTTCAGGCAGTGTTTTCCCACGGGCTTTGAGAGAGAGACTCACATTTTCTATGATGTGTGCGTATTGTTTTCTCTCCTATGCGCTTCAAATCTTTGATGCTGTTGCATTTATGGCCTTGGAATGAAAAAAAGAAAGCACTCTGCATTAACACTCAGATGTTAAAAATTCCACTTTTAAGTGACAACACAGAATAAATATTAATCCACCTAATGAATTTTTAAGTTAGTTTAAACCAGTTTATATAGTAGCCAAAGAGTTATTTTTAAATGTGCTTGGATGGGATAAAACCTTCACTCCTTACCTATCCAAATATTTCTCCTTAAGCCTCCTATTGCTCAAACAAAACAAAAACAAAAAAGAGCAGATTTTGAAGATGAACAACTGTAACTATCCCTAACTTTTATCTCCTTACATACTTATGCTTCTACTCAGAAGACAAATGGTTGGTAACGATGATAAACCAAGACATTATTCTAATGTTCATGTATTTATGGCATCCTAGTGAAGCATTTGCATAATCCTTTCTTGTATCTAAATGAATGTATTTTAAATACTTTCTGCATATGGATTCAAGATTATCCATAGTAAGCATCTTTTTTTCCTTTGCTTTTAAAGCCCTTGCTTTCACAAAAGCACTGCCACAGTTCTAATATTTTCGGAGTGTAAGGTATGTGAGACACGATGCAATCAGGATGTGCAGAGGGAAACAGCTCCCATTAAATACCTGGGCCAAATTCAGTAGCTTAGCATGATTTGGCCAGAATCAGGAGCTACTGACCAAGTCCCAAAGCCAGATCACAAAAATAGTTTCTGTGAAATAACACAGTCATTGGAAACATGAAAAATAACAGGGAATACAAAAAACATGCTTGCAAACTCACAGGTTCACAGGATGTCAGGGCTTGGAAGGGACCCAAAGAGATCATCAAGTCCAAACCCCTGCCAGAGCAGGACCAGACAATCTAGCTCGGGTCACACAGAAATGCATCCAGACAATCCTTGAAGGTTCCAGAGAAGGAGACTCCACAACCTCTCTGAGGAGCCTGTGCCCCTTACAGGAAAGAAGTTGTCCCTTGTGTTGAGCTGGAACCTCCTGTGCTGCAGCTTCCATCCATTGCTCTTTGTCCTATTGCAGGGAGCAAATGAGCAGAGCCTGTCCCCCCCAGTCCTGACCCCCAGCCCTCATATTTATAAACATTGATTAAATCCCCTCTCAGCCTTCTCTTTTCCAGACTATGCAGCCCCAGGTCCCTCAGCCTCTCCTCATCAGGCAGTGCTCCAGTCCCCTCATCATCCTTGTAAGCCCTCTGCTGGACCCTTTCCAGCAGATCCCTGTTCTTCAACTGGGGAGCCCAAAACTGAACACAGTATTCAAGATGAGATCTCATGTAATATGTCAACAGTATTGGAAAAGCAAGATGAAGAGATGCTTGAACTAAACTCAGACCCTGCCATAAATCACAGCCACATCTTTCCCATCACATTCTGGGTTCATTTTAGACCTGGCTGACAAAGCAATTTACCTCACAGGCTTGAGTAAAAGTTGCAAATTGTCCACATTAAAGAGATATATATGCCACCAAAATCTAAGTTAAAGCCAGTTATGACATTTCACCATTTCACACTATTTTCATCTAAACCTGGTTTACAAATAAGTTATTACAAAGCCTCTGATGAACACTCAGTGTGCTGTACATGGATCTGCTAGTGCAGACAGCTGGCTCAGGGAACAAAGCCCAAATATACATTGACCTATTTTCTGCTGGCAATATATCAGTGAAGGCAAACAGCTGTTGGTGTCCACAGCACTAGAATACCCAAATTCACTATCCTCATGCCTACAAGGGCACTTGATGTGTTACCTAATGCCCAGAACATCCATTGCAAAAGCTCCACACCTGATGCTCACTGCTGAACTTCAGAACTACACACTGCAGCCTTCTGGCTTTTTATGCTTTCCAGCTATACACAAATAAAGCTTTTCTTTTATGAAAACCAAATACACCTACTGCAATTCTTTCTCAATTTGTATGTTTGGAGATAGAAGTAAACAGGCTGGGTAGCAAATGGCTGGAAAGCAGCCCTGAGGAACACGACCTGGAGGCCTGAAGTGATGAAAAGCTCAACATGAGCTTGCAGTGTGAGTGCAGCCCAGACAGCAACTGTGTGCTGGGCTGCAGCAAGAGCAGCTGTGGGCAGCAGGGCAAGGGAGGGGATTGTGCCCCTTTGCTCTGCTCTCCTCACACCCCACCTGCAGCACTGTCTGCAGCTCTGCAGCCCCCAGCACAAGAAGGACATGGAACTGTTGGAGCCAGTCCAGAGAAGGCCACAAAGATGCTCAGAGAGCTGCAGCAGCTCTGCTATGAGAACAGGCTGAGAGTTGGTGCTCTGCGCCTGGAGAGAGAAGGCTTTGAGGAGACCTTAGAGTAGCCTTCCAGCATCTGAAGTGGCCTACAGGAAGGCAGGGGAGAGACTTGTAATGAGAAGATGAGGAGTAATGGTTTAAACTGGCAGAGGGGAGATTGAAACTGGATGTTAGAAGGAACTTGTTTGCAGTGAGGGTGGTGAGACACTGGCACAGGTTGCCCAGGGAGGTTGTGGCTGCTCCCTCTCTGGAGGTGTTCAAGGCCAGGTTGGATGAGGCCTTGAGCAGCTAATGGGAGGTGTCCTTGACTATGGCAGGGGGTTGGAACTACATGAACTTTGAGGTCCCTTGCAACCTAAACCCTTCTATGATTTTTTGCTGTGAGGCTGCTGGAGCTCTGGAGCATACTGTCTAGAGAGGTTGTGGAGTCTCCTTCTCTAGAGAGATTTCAAATTTGCTTGTACATTGTGATCCTGAGAAACCTGCTCTGAGTGACCCTGCCTTAGTAGGGCACTTGGATTGGATGATCCTCAGAAGTTCCTTCCAACCCCCACCACGACGGGATTGTGTCTCATCTGCACAAGGAAATCTATCCTGGGGAGAAAGTACAATTGACTGAAGCTCCAGGTAAGCTGCCGCCTTTCTGAGTTACAACCCAGCACAACAGTTCTTCTAACTTACAGCTTCTTGTCCTGCCTTTTAGGTCTTGAAATCACAGAGGTACTGAAGAGTCTCCCGTTTTATTTGTATTCAGACTTCTTATGCTGCTGTGAAGCTGGTCCAAAGTACTGCATAAGAGCTCACAAGGATCACCACAAGTGTCAGAGTTCTCTCACCCCTTTATCATCAGAACTCAATGGGAGTAGGGAAAAATCTAGTTGACATTGGAGCTATGAATTGTGAGAGGCTGTCTGACATCAGATGATATCTTCTTCTTGGTTCAATGCAACCAGGCTTGAAAACAAGACCTTTATACCTTTTTTTTTTGCCTCTGGAAATAGATCTGTTTGATGGAACCTGAGTGTTTCAACTTGCAGAGGTTACAGGTTGGGCATGAGATGTGTATCCTGTTCTAAAGGATAAATTCCTTTATAGAAATGGTACATTTAATTATCCTAAACCACTGCTCAAGACCATGATGGTATAATGTATTTTATAACTGCATTTATGTGTGCACAAGTTTGGCTTGAAACATCTATTCAGTTATTTTAGGTACAGTATCTTATTGGAAATTCTCTTCCTTAGATGCAGAGCATCCAAGCAGAAAGGGAATTGCTGGGCAACTGGGGGTTTTCTCCAATTAAAAAGGAAAAAAATAAAAGATCTGCAAAGCAACCAGATATGCCCAAGACTATCCAACTATTCAACTTTTAATTGTTGAAGCAATTATTGGTAACTGTTGCACCATGGCAGACAGATAACAGTGCTACTTGTAGCACCTAATACAATGCACTAATAGTTTGAAAGAATTAGAAAGAATGCACTTTCCTCCCCCTCCCAAAGAAAAATCAGAGTGAAATAGCAAAGTTGCTCCATTGACACGGCACCAGTTCCTTCAGTAAACCATGGGATATTATCTCACAACACTATTTAGATTTAAGTTGAGAAAATCTCAGCATTTGTCCAAGTTGTACATAATTCATTTTTGCAGGTCTGATTCTGCACTATTTTGCTCATTGTGTATTATTTTTGTTCTCTACAGGTCCTTAAAAAGAGGATGTAGTAAGTAAGGGGTCATTCTCTCCTCCCTAACATAGGGAGGACTAGAGGAAATGGGCTCCAGTTGCACTGGGGAGGTTTAGATTGGATGTTAGGAAAGATTTCTTTCCTGAAAGAGTGGTCAGGCATTGGAACAGGCTGCCCAGGGAGATGGTGGAGTCACTACTCCTGGAGATGTCCAAGAAATATGTGGACATGACACTTTGCAGCATGGTGTAATGACAATCATAGAATCAGCCAGGTTTGAAGAGACCTCCACGTTTATCCAGGCCAACCTATCACCCAGCCCTAGCCAATCAACTAGGCCATGGCCCTATGTGCCTGATCCAGGCTTCTTCTTGGACACCTCCAGGGACAGTAGACTCCACCACCTCCCCAGGCAGCCCATTCCAGTGTCAAATCGCTCTCTCTGTGAAGAACTTCCTCTTAATCCAGTGTTGTTAGATTGACAGTTGGACTTGATGATCTTAGAAGTCTTTTCCAACTGAAACAATTTTATGATGATCTTTAAGTGCAAGCAGTGGGTACACAGCTGTGTATTCCAAAGTGATACTACATACATTTTATTTTTTATATCTCTTTGACTGAAACAACTACTCAACATGCACACAATCAAAAGAAAAACAGTCTCTGGGAAGTACGGAAAACTCCAAGAGGTTCTTACATTCAGGTCACAAGGTTACAGAACCCCAGCATGGCAGGGGTTGGGAGATGATCTAGTTCAACACCCTCGCTAAGGCAGGGTCACACAGAGCATGTTGCCCAGGAACACAGCCAGATGGGCTTTGAATTTCTCCATAGAAGAGGACTCCACAACCATTCTGGACAGCTGGCTACAAGGCCCTGGCACCCTCACAGCAAAGAAGCTTTTCCTTGTTTCAGATGGGACTTCCTGGGCTTTACTTTGTGTCCATTGCCCTTTGTTCTACCATTGGGCACAACTGAAAAGATCAGCCCCATCCTCTTGGCCTATCCTTTACATATTTAAAAGCTTTTAGAGGGTACTTTCAGGTTTATCTTTCAGTTTTATCTGTACTAAAGAGGTTTTTAAGAGCAAGATATTCAAACAAATGTGCTGTAGCCTACTGTCCTTCAAGCTATCCACACTCTGTTACAAAATCTCATGGCAGTGATTCCTTTTGATCTTTTTTCCTTGTTATTTCCAATGTCATCACTTTTTCTTTCTTTCTTTCTTTCTTTCTTTTCTTCCCCAAAAGGAAGCTCAAGAACTCTCTGATCTGTAATTGCACAATGTTCAAGACAACTGCATGTCTTTTAGACAGGTAAAGTTTTTACAGTGACCTCTGTGACTCTGATATAATGGCATCATCTTCCCAAGTAATAATTTTCACTGAATGTGACGGGTGAAGATAGGGAGAATATTTTTTTCCCTTTACAAAAGGATCTAGGTGCAGAACAACTCCTCGCAGAGAGTTTCTAATGAGAAAGCAAAATAATGTGCACTGCTGAAATTGTGTGAAAATAAGGAAGCATATAGATCATCTGAAAGGCATATTGAGAATGGATGACAAAATGCTGCAGAGGAGGAACAATCTACACCTCTGCTCCTTCTCTTGCAAGACTGCCTTTTAAATATCCCACTGATTTTAGGAAAGCCCAAAGGTCTAATATATTAACTCCACTGTGACTTAAATGATGTAGCAACAGACAACAAAGAAAATAAAACAGATTTATGCTAGGCTGCTTCGATGGATGACCTCTGAACAGCTCATGTTATAGACTTCTCCTACTCAGTATCTGGCAAGCAACTTCAATGGAGAAGTACTGTAATAAGATTTTTCTCCCACACAGCAATTATTATTAAACAGAAACAATCCTGTGGGAGAAAGCATGGGCAAATAATTCACAATGCACTTATATTTACTCTTGGATGTAGGTGTTTTGGCAGTGCATGCACAGAACCGCCTACAAAGTCTATTGCTCTGTGACTTAAGAAACCTGAAGTTCCTAAAAAGATGACAAGAGTTTTTATCATCATCATCATCTCCATTTCACACATATCCATATCCTTGAAACTCCTCTAAGACATGAGCCATCAGGACCTTCAGTGAATAAGACAGTGTGACCCTGGCCAAAGAGAAGCCTTCAATGTGACTCAGCCTGTAAACAGATGTCAAAATCAGCTGCAGCTTCAGTCTATCACCCTCTTAAGTCACTGGACCTACATGTTCTACCCTGCTAAATTTCCTTCTCTCTTACCCAGAGGCAATTCAAACCACCCACATCAGCACACAGGAAGGATAAGACGCTCCCTTGTAGTGCTGAAGTTGTTACTGTGCCTATACTAGGAAACAAAAATTCACCAGGGGTTATTCTCTAGCAACGAGGCCACTGCACAGCACAGTTGGTGTCTACACACTTCAAGTACCTTAGGCTTCAAAATCTCTTGGTGGTATCCAGCTTGTTTGCTGAGAGTGCTGGATGGTCTGTGCCTATGTGCTAATGGTTAAACAGCATGGACAGCCACGTGCCCTGCCCTGTTTCCCTTTGGCTTGTTGATACCAGTGCTGCTTGTGACACACCCAAACAGATGTGCACAGCAGCACCTGCTGAGCGCTCACCATTAATATCGTTAAGGATACACTATGTTTTGGCAGATAACTGATTCCACTTAGGCCTATAGGGCTGCATAATTACTTCAGCAAACCAAGTTATGTTAGACTTCTTTGACTCAACATGGCTCAAGAAAAGCAAAACAAACTAAAACCATGAAAAGGCAACGACAGAAACCTAAGTTGCTTTGAAGTGTTTATTAGTATCTTAGCCACGCAGATTGTAATTCAGGGAAGCCACTTGCTGTCCTTGTGGCAGAACTGAATTACTGATTCTGTGTATATGCAACTCAGTCACTACAAGAAGTAAGATCAGTTGATAATGTCAGAGCAAACTTGCTCCAAAATACCTGAAGGACATTGAACTCCAAGTAGTCTGAGCCCTTTAATTGTGCCAACATATACTTAGGGTATTTCTTTTTCCCATACCATCTTATCAGAATTAATATCCTCTGGGATTGTTCAGTCAGTCATTGGAAATATGTTTGGCTGTATTCTAATCAGAACACCCCTAATTCTTTTCCCTATACAAGACACAATTATGACTAAGATCACTCTGTAGGAGTTACTACTTTACTTTATAGGGTCACTTTATAGCAGTTACTGAAACTGAGCCCAATCTTTCTCTAGGTATTTGCATTTTTGCAGACAATAGAGCTTCTGCCAGAAAAAAATTATCATAAAGAAACCTTTACAGGTGGTGTTTTGGAACTCATTTAGGTAAATTATGGGTTTATAGGATTTCATCCTTATCATACTTGTAAAGCATTCCATGTGGAATAAATGGGGGTTAATATGGAATGGCTCTCGAGAATATGGGAGAACTTCATTGCTGAACAANTAGATTTATAGAATGGTTTGGTTTGGAAGGGACCTTGAACATCATCTAGTTCAAACCCTGCCATGGACAGGGACTCCACTAGATCAGGTTGCTCAAGACCTCATCCAGCCTGGCCTTGAACACCTCCAGGGAAGGGGCATCTCTAGGCTCCCTGGTCAACATGATCCAGTGTCTCACCCTCCTCGCTACAAAGAATTTCTTTCTAATGCTCAGTCTAAATGTACCCTACTCAAGATTCAATCCACTCCCCCATACCCTATCACAACAAGCCCTTGTGAAAAATCCATCCCTAGCTCTCCTGTAGACCCTTCAGGTACTGGAAGGCTGTTATCAAGTCTCACTGAATCTTTCCTTTCTCCAAGCTGAATAGCCCAAACTCTCTCAGTCTTTCCTCACAGAGAGGTGCTCCCACCCTCTGATCAGCTTTGTGGCCTCTTTTGGACCCATATCAACAGATCCATGTCCTTCTTGTATTGGGGGTCCAGAACTGGATGCAGTAATCCAGGTGGGATCTCATGGGAAGAGAGTGGAGGAGGATAATCATTTCCCTTGTCCTGCTGGTCACATTTCCAGTCCATACAACAGATTCTAAAACACCTGCTGGGCTCTTAGTATTTCAGTGACAATTTGAGACAGTAAGCTCCCAAAATCTCACACATTGGATGATGACCTCCTTTCCTCAGTTTTAAAATGTATTGCCTCACAATTTCCATTATTATCTCCTTGTTCTTATGTACTAAGTAGTAAATAGAAGCCACCATGTATCTCATCATCACTGTCTATTCTTCACATGCTTCCTACTACTCTTCTCTCAAAATACAGTAGCTGCTTGGTTCATTTTCTCTTCCCACAAAACTATCTCCGTGTCACTTACCATCCCAGCACCTTCTATGAAACCCACTCTACTTCTGCTAAGTCTTTCTTCCTTCAGTCTCTTTTAACAATTAATTTGCATGATAATATAAGAAATTATTTAGGTAAAGGCATTGTAAGCCCTTAGTTAACACTTAGGGGAAAGGCCTGTATTTATCTGCAAGCTGGCATTTTGCAAGAACAATCACACCATTCTTTCCTAATCACATTATCTTCTACACTCAACTTAATTCAAGACACTTAATACTAACAGATGTCATAAACTCGTGGTACTGTTTCAAATCAGTGCCCGTCAGCAAATTAACATCCTGTGTAGCATCAAATGCTCACTGACAAACTAGGAGTAAAATTTACAGCTTCTTTTTTCATACGATTACCTTCTTCCCAGCCACATTTATTCTATGGCGCTCCAATGTAGCAACAGCAATTGTGTTATTTTGCCAAAACATAGTAAGAGTTTGAGGCCAGACCAAAAAGGTACTGAGGCACCAGATCTAAGTCAGCCCTGGACTCATATTTAGCTGGACTCATAACCTGGACTAATATTTAGTTCTTAATGCAGACCCTCCAACTGAAATGGCAACCTGATTTTAGGTGTACCTATCATAGCAGGAGGGTTGGACTAGAGGCTCTCCAGAGGTCACTTCCAGCCTCTATCATTCTGACTCTATGAAATGGACATGCCCACATTAGCCTGAATCAAGCAAGAAATTTAACAATGATCTCTTTTGCTATCAGAATTTTTGTGTTTTTTTCCTGTTCTTCTGAAAACCCATGGGCCTCTTGTCATTTACAAGGGCAGGTGTCTGTTTTTGCAGGCCAGATGCTAGATTTATTTTCCCCCCTTAAACAAAGGCATCCCAGTGCCAGGTAAATATAAGACCCATTTGGCAGCTTCATCCAGCAATGCACATCAGGTCAGGTGGAGTTTAACCTCAGCTATGCTAGGACAGCATTTTTCAAACAGCTCTGTGCTTTACAGAATACAGATTAAATCAGCTGAAAGCTAATTTTATTGAGATGCTGCTCATACCTGCAGGAACTCTTACTTGGTGAGTCTGTTCTTCATTCACCATCATACTACTTGTATTGGTTCTAGCTTGCTCCCAGCTAGCAAGCCCAAAGAGCAGCCCTGATTCAATTTGGAAGTTAAAAGAAAACTTTAACGATAAATAAAGGGTGTTTTAGGTAAGGGGAGTTAGAAAAATATAGGGAAGGGAAACAAAATATGTATACAGCCAGTTTGGATGGAAATGGATGCAAGTGGATGCAGGTGGATGATGATGGGTGATGATGGATGCTGGAGACATATGGCAAAGCAGGAGCAGCAGGAACCAGGAATGCTGCTGGCTGATGAGGCAGAGGGAGGAAGTGAAGAGTGCAAAAAGGAAGTTCCTCTGCTTTTATAGGGGTTCCAGGCAGGAACTGGGAGTGGGCTAACCACTTGGGGGCAGGTCAGACCACCCTCAGAAAGGAGTCAGGATGACCTGGGAATTAAGTTCCAAACACCCCCCAGGAGGGCTTAACTCTTTAAACTACTCTTCCAACTACCTGGGCCCAGGAGAGGATTAGCCACTTTTGGTTAAACCTGGAGGGGTTTCATTGTTGTGCCATTTTAGGTGTCCTAACTCTAATGGCTGAAATGTCCATTTCGGCAAAGCATTCAAGATGAAGCATTTAAACTGATTTCCAAAGTCAACTTTCTTATTTCTTAATGAGGTTATTTTCCCAATTTTCAGCTTTAAGGAATATCCAAGCCAAAGCTGAAATGCTGTTCTTTAAGTTGTCATGACCCCTGCTTTCAATATTTTTATTCCAGGGACATTTATAAGCTTGCATATAGACACACACTTGTGTGTCTGTGGACTTGTGTAAATATTTAATTCTAATTCAGTGTGCTAATAATGATCTCTTTAATGTGGAATTTTCAATTCCAGACATTTTGCATACTCATGCAAATTTATTCAAACTGAACATTGCATTATAGTAGGATTTAGCTATTTGAGACTAGGCAAATCTGATCAATCTTTATTGCGTGGGAACTTCTTACAGTGTGTTCTAATAATACACTCTTCTGCTCTGCTTAAGAATCCAAATGACCACAAAAGAAAGCTTCCAAAGGCTCTACACCATTCATGGCGACTTTTTTGAACACTCAGAAACTCTATACCCTTCATACACTCATCAGCAGAGTTGACATTGTGAATGTGTTATGCCAGCTTTAGATCTCTATAATTAGTTCCTCTCTTTATTATTTTCTCCCTCACTCCCCCATATATCTATATCTATCTATCTATCTATATATATATATATAGTGTATATATATATATATATATACACACACATATATATATATACATATATATACTTTCACCCTGGGCACTACAAAGAATGAGATGTTTACATAACTCTTTCTACCACGGAGTCCTTTGAAATCAATTCTGTAATTATGCAAGTTGCATCTTCTTTTTTTTCTTTTTTTTCTTTTTTTTTTAAGACCATAGGCTTCAGTTAAATGTTTGAAGGCAAGCACAGTATGTTACCACGCACTCCAGAGCACATCACAAACAAGCAGTGATTTCCACTGAGGCCTGCACATGCTAATGCTATAGAATCATAGGCTCTGTCTAGAAAATCAATTCTTAGACATAATGTAAGCTGTAATTATCACAGGTATGCTCATGACCATGCTCTTCAAGGCATCTAGAAATGTAAACAAAAAAAGGCAGCTAAAAGAAGAGCAGATGAATGACAGACAGACAAAAGGACAGGCTAAGAGCAAATACAAATTCTCAGATGTGCTTCCCCAAAGCCTGAAAAAAAGAAGGCTTCCAGGAGACCTTATAGTAGCCTTCCAGTATCTGAAGGGGGCTACAGGAGGGCTGGGGACGGACTATTCACAAGGTCTTGTAATGACAGGATGAGGCGGAATGGGTTCAAACTGGCTGTTGGGAGATTTAAAGGGGATATTAGGAGGAAGTTCTTCACTTCCTCCTAATATGTGGTGAGAGACAGGAACAGGTTGCCCAGGGAGGTTGTGGCTGCTCCCTCCCTGGAAGTTTTCAAGGCCAGGTTGGATGAGGCCTTGAGTGACCTGATCTAGTGGGAGGTGTCCCTGCCTATGGCACAGGGGGATTAGAACTGGATGATCTTTCAGGTGTCTTCCAACCTAAACCATTCTATAATTCTACAAAATTCAGAAATAACCAGAAGGATTTGGGAAAATTATTCCCTGCCCTACAAAGAAAAAAATCAAAACGAACCAATCAACCAAAAAAAAACCCCACCCCAACGACTAACTTTCCACCTTAATTACTATGGGACATGGCATATTGAAACTAGTTTATTAAATGGAAATAAGAGATCCTGCAGAAAAAAAAAAAACCACTTAGGGGTTTCAGAAGTGAAATTTGCTCACTGCAACCTGGCTGCTTGGAAGACAGCTGGCATTTGGGATGGGCCTTTCTTACCCTTCACTTGCCAGTGGGTGGCAAGGCAGAGGGATGTGGCAGCTCTGCTAGCCCATGCAGCTTACCAGCCAGGACCAAGCTGTTGCAACTCCAGCATAGCAGGATTCTTTCTTTCATTTAAGACTTCCCTTCACTGGAGAATTAGTCAATGCTAGCAATTACTTAATGGCACTTCCCAGGGTCAGAAAATATGTTTGGTGAAATTGGGACCCCGTGAAGTCAAAGAAACTCTGCAGGGATTTGACATCTCTTGCCCATACAACTGTGGTGTTTACACAGCTTGTGTCACAGCCACTCCTGGTGAGCTGGAAAGGCTCATAGCTACCGGCTACAATAATCCAGGTGATCAATTGTCATGCATGATTTTCAGTTTGCAGGAACAGCTGTCCCTTTCAAAAGCTTTTTTAAATGTATGGGAGAACACCTCTTAAAGCCATGTTTAAAACCTGTTTACAGAAATCCTGCCAAAACAGCTACTGAAAGGAGACTATCTGGCTGATTTCCTATTTGTTATGCTTGGCATTTCCTTCAGTAGTTCTACATACAGATTTTGTAGACACTTTGCCGTCACAATTTGGAGACAGCCCATTTTCTGTGATCTTGCTGAAAGATGCTCAATTCCCAAGAGCAAAATGATTAAATGGTGCAAAATTACACAAAATGTTGCTCTCCAGGATATTTCCTAGATCTAAAAACTGCCTCTGCAAGTTTGACTCCCTGATAACTGAGCACTGTGCTGCTAAACAACTTCTACTGCCTGACTATTCTACTACCTCCTCTTGTTTTGCTAATTGGACATAAATCTATTAAAACAAACTCATTTCTTTACGTAGGTAATCACACTTGAAGGAATAAAACAATTTGTTTAAGATTAATGTGCAGTTTTCCTTGCAGTTGTGGCCATTTTTTTCAGTGGATATAAACTTTCACCTTACTGCAGTTTATAGCTATGTGTCAAAAGATGTATTCTTGAAAGCTTTCCTTTCATTTCTAAGTGGCAGATGGAAACTCAGGGAGATAGAGATCCTAATTCTCAGTGCAATATTTCAAGTTATTCCTGCTAGGTTACACAGGGCATCCTGATTGTCTGCCTTTATCTTACAGGAGACAGAAGGATGGACAAATCCTGTGTTGTTCTCCACCTGTATTGAAAATCAAAAGAGGGCAGATCATAGAATCATCAAGTCCAATCATTATCTAACTACTAAGTCTGGTGTTAAATCATGTCCCTCAGCACCACCTCTGCCTCTTATAAACACCTCCAGGGATGGGGATTCAACCACCTTGCTGGGAAGCCTGTTCCAATATTTAAGAATCGTTTCAGTGAAGAAGTTTCTTCTAATATCCAATCTAAACTTTCCCTGGAACATACCAATTTATATTAGGGAGAAGAGACTAACACCCCCCTCACTGCACAATTTATATTAGGGAGAATAGACCAACACCCACCTCATTGCAATGTCCTTTCAGGGCATTGTAGAGAGCAATGTAATCTCCACTCAGGCTCCTCACAAGCCTCTCAATTCCCTCAGCTGCTCCTCACAAGCCCTGTTCTCCAGACCCTTCACTAATTTTGTTGCTGGCCTCTAGACCTGCTCCAGCAGAGCAGAGCCCCAAGACTGAACCCATTACTCAAGGTGTGGCCTCACATGTGCTGAGTATAGAGGGACAGTCATTTCTTGGGTCCTTCTGGCTATACTATTCCTAATCCAGAAAGTCCAGGATGCTGTTAGATTTCTTGGGCACCTGGACACTCTACTGGTTCATGTCCAAGCCATCTGTTGATCAACACCACGAGGTCTTTCCCAGCCACTCTGCCCCAAACCTGGAAGATTTGTGGGGTTGTTGTGACTCAACTGCAGGACCCCAGTAAAGGTTCTCCTCCCTTTTCTTTCAGTAGCAACAACCACAATCTGTCTTGTGTTGAGTCCCACCTTCCCAGTGCTGACTTGACCAAAAGGGAGCTGTAGTTTTTTTGGGTTTTTTTCTGATGTGTTCATCTTGTCTTGACTCGATCCAGTATTTTCAGCCACATTCTTGTTCTGCCTGAACATTTTGATGGTTGCAGCCCTCATTTCCTGCCAGAAAGCCTACAGACCCTTCTCCTTTGCTGGTCTATTTGCATTACACACAATAGGATTTACAGTGGCAAGCTGGGCATATCTGTAGTAACCAGCTGGCTTTGCCTTAACTGAAGAAATAGATAACAGCTCTCCAACCAGCTGCTGCTGTGCCTGCAGCACCTGGCCTTAATTCCCACAGCTTCAGAAAGTGGTAGCAACTACACAGGTATATATCCTATAAACAGCCTCATTGTGCATTCAGTGGATGTATGCCTCTGTGTGTTAATGCCCATCTATCAACGAGCTAGTCCAAGGCTTGCTTCCAAGTTCCTTCCCTACTCAGGCATCACTAAGAACATCACTGAGGGCTGTTTCCCTGCAACGCTGCACACAAGTACCAAGAGCTTCATTGCGTGAGGCAGAGAGGGCTGAGGGTGGAAGCTCTACATCAGCATTTCTGCTTTCCCCACACTACTAACATCATTTGACTTACTATAGGTTTTGGAGGTCGGGGGTTTTTTTTAATTGTTATTTGTTTTTAATTAGGTTTTGTGGTTTTTTTTTTTTTAATTATTTTATTTCTTTAAGCCTGAATTGTCTTCCAGCTTTTGGTGTCTGCTTCTAGTCTCTAGAGAGCACCGTGGCATGTATCTAGGTCAGAAGCAGGGTACAATGAAGTGCTCTCCTCGTGATCATCATTAGCACCTTTTAGGAGTTATGTGAATTCACAGGAGACAGAAATAATTTGCTGGGGATCAAAAGCTGGAAGGAATCCAGTGAAAACATGCATTATTTTTCATGGCCCAATCACTATCCTCAAAAATGACTAAAAGATGCAGAGAGGTGCTGCTGTGGGACATGGTTTAGCATCAGACTTGGAAGAGAGAGAGAATGGTTGGACTCAACTGTCTTAAAGGTCTCTTCCAACAAAAATGATTCTATGATCTTTACTAGGCAGAGTAAATGGCAGAGTATAAACACTGGATACTCTACACATCAGTGACATGGAAATTATTCACATCATTTGAGACCTTTGGTATTTCACACTTGCTAACAAACCCAAGTCTTTTTAACTCCACATGAAAGAAGTAGTTAACATATTCAAGAGGAGAAACTGGAATGTATAAGTCACACTCTCCTACTATTTTGGGCCATAAAATAACTTACTCCTTTTCCCTCCTGTCTTGCACTTCAAACAACACATAATTCATCTAGCTAAAACAAAAAGTTAAGCAAATAGAGGAATGGGTTTGGTTTCATTTCTTACTTTTAGGGGTTGACAGGAGGATGAATTTGCCCAATCAAGCCAAGGCAACCAAAAGGCACAATTCTTGCTCTTCCCACTAACACTAGGAAAAGCTTATGAGGTACTAATAGCTGCTGGTTAATTGACTATAATTTACTGTTGAATCTGCAATAGTCCTGCTGTCCAGAACATCCTGCCAACTAAGGCAGGTAGAACTGCACAACTCCCAGCAGCAGGTGTTTAATAAAAGATCAGATGATCTCTTGTCTGCCAGGTTCTGGGATGTCAAGCTCTTCAACCTCTGGCCCCAAAGGTACCCACTGCAACAGTTTTAATTACTGATAATTTACTGGAGCTAAAATGAAACAGAGCCACTTGGACTGTTGTTTCACTAAAAATAAAAAAACATCCTCTATTATAAAACCAACCTAATGGAGAATTTCTCCTAAGAAGAAACCCTCCTGCCTAAACTATGATTCCAGATCTCCATCCAAGGGAATTCTAAATGCACTTTCCAGCAGGGATGACTGACCTAGATGTCCCAGGTAGCAAAGATTTCAGGTTGCCTTTCTTTTCTGGGGTTTAACACATCCGTTTTCAGTCATTCATAATTAAAATGTTACATTCCCTGTTTTGTTCTTTGGCTGTAGAATAACCTTCTGTCATAGGAGAGAGCTGGAGCACCTCTCCTGTGATGACAGCCTGAGAGAATTTGGGCTATTCAGCCTGGAGAAAGCTGCAGGGAGAGCTCAGAGCAGTCTTTCAGTATTTGAAGGAGGCTACAAGACAGCCGGAGAGAGACTTTTTACAAAGGCATGGAGTGACAGGATGAGGGGTGATGGCTTCAAACATGAAGAAGCTTGATTTAGATTAGACATTAGGAAGAAAATCTTCCTCATGAGGGTGTTGAGGAACTGGAAAAGGTTGCCCAGAGAAGCTGTGGAGGTTACAAGCCTCGATGTGTTCAAAGACAGTTTGCATGGGGCCTTGAGAACCAGGTCTAGCAGGGGGTGGCCTTGCTCATAGCAGGAGGTGTGGAACTAGATGACCTTCAGGGTCCCTTCCAACCCAAACCATTCTATGATTCTGTGATTTACTGAGCTATTTCTAAAAGCTCAAGGAAAAGTGGAGGGGGTATTTGTAGAAGTATTTTAAAAATATGGGACAGTCAAATTGATNAAAATCTTCCTCATGAGGGTGTTGAGGAACTGGAAAAGGTTGCCCAGAGAAGCTGTGGAGGTTACAAGCCTCGATGTGTTCAAAGACAGTTTGCATGGGGCCTTGAGAACCAGGTCTAGCAGGGGGTGGCCTTGCTCATAGCAGGAGGTGTGGAACTAGATGATCTTCAGGGTTCTGCATATCTTTGCAAAAATGACTTTACAATGATAGCATGAAGTGGACAAAGAACTTATGTCTTCTTAAGTCCCTGATAATCAGGGTCTTTTAGGGGATAGGGTAGGAAGGAGGGAAAGGAAGGAAAGGTTGATTGTTTTGGGTCTTTGTAACCTTGCCATGTAAATCACCCCAAATTGGGAAAATTAAACATCATTCCTCTCTGAAGCAATACTTAATGTTTTAAAATCTGCAACTGCTTCAACAGGATAGTCCCCAGGAAATTCATATACACATAATCTGTAGAAGATTCATTTGCCTCCTAAGTCACCTGAGATAGAATCAATCAGGGTTGGAAGGGACCATAAGGATCACTTAGTTCCGACTCCCCTGCCATGCCCAGGGACACCCTACCATAGATTAGGCTGGACACTACCTCATCCAGCCTGGCTGCAAACATCTCCAAGAAAGTGGCCCCAATCACCTCCCTGGGCAACCCATTCCAGGGCCTCACCACTCTCATGCTGAAGAACTTCCTCCTCACATCCAGTCTGAATCTCCCCACCTCCAGCTTTGCTCCATTGCCCCTAGTCCTGTCACTACCTGAGAGCCTAAAATGTCCCTTCCCAGTTTTTCTGTAAGCCCCCTTCAGATACTGGAAAGTCACAATAAGGTCACAAAGATACATGGGTACAGTCTTGAGCTTATACTTAAAAGGAAGCCAAGATGTTTTCTACATCAAATCACTGGGCAAAGGCCATGAAGGCAACACAGTCTCCTCCTCTCTTATTTTGTGAAGGACATCCATTCTCAAAAGTATGCTTCAGCTGAACTAAAAATAACAGGAACCACTTAGTCCTATAGCACTAGTTGGGAGACTTTGCCTTTTGGAGGGGATGACAGATCTGATTTTGATTTTCATCTAAGTTCTCAGATTTCTGGATAATGTTTTTCTGCCTCGACCTGTATGTGGGGAACACTGAGGCCCTGTACCCCTGTTCCATCTCATAAAGAGAGAAGCATGATGGGGATGGTAAACAAAGTGGTGGCAACAAAGCAACATATATTCTCATCAACGTGCTAGTGTTGGGATGTTTTATTGGGCAAAGAATAAATACAGAATTACTGTAAACAAAAAAGCTATTTGAAGTTGTTTAATTATTTACACAGCTTTTATGGCATCTGACAACCAGAGGTTTCAAAATGCAGAGAAAGGTAAATATCAGTATGAACTAATTTCAGCATGTGGTGGTCCCATCAGACTCATTCAATGCATAAGAAGAAAATGAATAGGGTAGGAGATGTTGGTGATGCTCAGTATTCTCCCACATGCAATTAAATCATGTCTTTCTGAAAGCTATTACAATAATGTACATAGATAATTTATATGAGGATGGATTTAATTAGATTTCAGTATCTTTTAATAAAGTCTAGCAACTAGGAGGATGGGGTAAAAGCCAGTGCAGTGTAACCACAGGCTAATCCTCTGTGAAGCACATAGTTTTAGGAGCACTCTCCAATTACTGCACAAACTTAATTAAGTTCCTACCAGAGCTGGTCTCTCCAGCTTGATGCTCCAATTCAAAATTTGGTACATTGTATTATTTAAAGAATTATAAGAATTGTGAATAAACTCTCTCTCTACAGAGCCACTTAGACAGCAGCTGCATTTTTCCATTCTTAAAAGCCCCCCAAAATACATCCAAGAGGTGAAGGAGATTGTATTCATGCACTTATTCTATGTATTAATGAAACATTTGCTCAATCAATAACACTGCAGTTCAGATCTTCTAGGTTGTGCGAGAAAGAACAGAACAGAGTAAAAGAGTTTGGCTGGAAGGGGACCTACAACGATGGCCTAGTGCAGCTTGTTTGAACACTTCAAAGCTGACCAAAGTGAAAGCTGTAGGTATTAAAGGCATTGCTCAAATACCTTTAAAACATTAACAGCCATTGACTACCTCTCCAAGAAGCCTATCCCAGGGTTTGACAGTCCTCTCAGTAGAGAAATGCTTCCTCAAACTGACAGATGCAGCTTTGAGCTATTACCACTTTGTCCTGGCATTGGTACCAGAGAGAAGAGATTCCTCAGACTCCTTCTCTCCAAATTAGACCAATCCAGTGTCCCCAGCCATTCCTCAGAGACAATGCCTGCCAGCTTCTTCCCCATATTTGTTGGCCTTTTTGAGAAGCATTCCTGTACCTTCACATCCTTTTTACACAGTGAGGCCCAGAGCCACTCACAAGACTCAAGATGAGGTCACAGCAACACTAAATAAAGCAGGACAATCACTTCTCTGGACCAGATGGTCACGTTGCATTAGATGCACCCCAGGTTGTGGTTTGCCCTCGTCTGCCAGGACACACAGTGCTGAGTGCTGTTGAGCCTCCTGTCAACCAGCACCCTCAGGTCCCTTTCTGCAGGGCTGCTCTCCAGCCACTCCCATTTTAAGACTCATGCTTGGTGTCACTCCTTTACAGGTACAGATTCCAGTCATGCCACTGACGACTGCCCATCACTCCAATCTAGCTAGATCCCTCTGCAAGATTCAATAAATTACTTTTCATTAGGGTTCTACTTACAGAACTTTCACAGCTACAATCAGAATAATTTTAGCTACAAGTCTGAAACCACTACTCTGTCATTATTGTGCTGACAACTCTGAGGGTATGATATCATTAACCAGTGTTACAAGGAAATACTTCCTGCCCCCAGACACGCTAGAAAATCAGGAACTCTTGAAGGACTTTATTCCTTGAATATTTGGATAAAGCCTTTAAATATCTAATGCCTCCAAACATTAAGTACCCTTTGTTATTTACCTTGTTCAAACAAGAATATCAGAAATACTCATTGCATAAGCAACTGTCAGTGAACAAAGGTCAGTTTAGAGGAAGTGAAACTTTTCCCCTCTAAAATGTTATTAATCCAGCTCCTCTTAGAAGTTCTTAATTGTTGGAGAAATCCCTGTAGTGTAGCTGCTGGTTTGCTGTTTGACCAGGAAACAAGGGAGTTTAATGCAATACAGTGGAGAAAAAGACTTGCACCAGCACCTCCAGTCCTTCATATTCCACAGTACTTTCCTGTGTGCTCATCTTTACAGAAGGAAAAATTCAAGCCACCAGAGCAGGATCACATTTCAGGCACAAACAATAACTAGACCAATAAAACATCTCAAAGGAAATTAAAAAAAAGACCTGTTACATTTAAGTCTGAAAATATAAAAAAAACCCTGAGTCATTCAATTTACCCCTAAATACTTAAATAAATAATACTCTTTAACACTGTTTAGAGTTAATGCCTGCCAATCTAGTATCTCGATTAAGATGTCTTACAAAATGATGCTCTAATCTCTGCCACATTTCTTATCAAAATCTTTAGAATTCTACATCCATCTCCATGTCCATTCCCCATGTAATGAAGACAGAAGTTGTTCTCCTCTGTATTGGGGCAGGAATTCTTACCCACCATAATTTCTTTTTATAAGCCCACTTTAACAACACACACAAGTGATATTAATGAAATCAAAATTATGATGCAATGAATGCTTCTTACAATCATTTCCTCTGGAATGATCTCTGTAGAGAAGGTCCATCAGAAGGCAGGCAAAGGCTCTCATGAGCACACATGTGCTGAACATAAAACTTCTCAGCAGAAAGTTTATTGAGAATTAAATCACTGCTAAGACTTTCACTAAGGAATAGTAAACTACTTCCTAATAAGATGTGATTATTGCAGGGGGAAAAAAAAAATCCTACTACAATGAAATCTGTTAATCCACACCAAATGTTCAACTTAATGACATCTAATTGCTGTTTAATATCAAGATTCTTTTCAGTAATCATCAAATTGCAATCTGTTCCAGCCCTGACTTCTGCCCAAATGCTTGCTTTTAGATACTGTGCTAACAGACCTCCAACACAGCAGAGTGTGTCAATCACAGCTCACCTTCTGATTTTCAGCAATATAATTGAAAAAAAAAATGTTTTTAATTCACTGTAATTTGCATTCCCACAGGCTGTGCACCTTCTGAACAGTATTCCATGTGAGGTTCTGCTCTGTGGAGCTGGGCAGTACACAGGCTGAAAGGCTCACCTGTATGAATTCATAGATTTATAGAATAGTTTGTGTTGGTGTCACAGGACCATGAAGATCATCTAGTTCCAATTACCCTGTCATGGGCAGGTACACAACTCCACTAGACCAGGCTGTGCAAGGTCTCATCCAACATGGCCTTGAATGCCTCCAGGGAGGGGGCATCCACAGCCTCCCTGGGCAACCTGTGCCAGTGTCTCACCACCCTCCCTGTAAAGAACTTCCACCTAATATGTAGTTTAAATCTACCCTCCTCAAACTTCCATCTATTCCCTCTCATCACTATGTCCTATCACAGTATTCAAAATTAAAACAGTATTTCTATCTCACTGCTTTTTGATGCACTTATCTCACTGGGCAGCACAAGCACAGAGCTAAGAACTACTTACAAGTCAGTAAACATCTCGGGAGAAACCCTTAGCCTGATTTAAACCATCCATTTTCTTCTCTCTCCACACCTCCATGCATGCTTACAGCGTCTACCTATCTTCCCATCATGACATCCATTCTCTTTTAGGTACTCCAAATGTAGCTCACAGAAAATAATCATAGAATGGTTTAGGTTGGAAGAGACCTTAAAGATCATCCAGTTCCAACCCCCTGCCATAGACAGGGACACCTCCCACTCCTGATTTTATTTGGTGAAGTCAGAAGAGAAGCAGAAGTCAGCCCCTATTAAGAACCTGGTTTCCTTGAGCATGGTTTGATGTTCACATTCTCCACAAGTGCATAGACTGGTAATTTTTAAGTGTATACATTTGCAGCTGTTCCTAGATGTTGTCATGCCACGGTCAGACTTGTTACTTGCACTTTTGAAAGCTAGCAAGGGGTTAATCTGCTCATTATCACTGTGATGAGAGATGCATCTCATTTGGAGTTCTCTCTCCATAAAAAGCAACCAAAACAACAAACACAACTTATCAGCAGTCTTTCTAATTCTTGATTAAACATTTCTGCAAGCTGACAAAGTGAATGCAGATGCAAAAGTTCCAACTTAACAAATCAGAAGCATCAAGGTCTTCTTTCAAATTTCCTGCTTCTGGCAATTGTTTGATGCATTTGTGCTTTTCGTGGTAAGGAAAGGAGTCTTGAAGAGAAGAAACACGAGAGGCATCTTGCAATCCATCTGCTAAACAGATTTCCTCAGAAGAATAAACAATCTGTTTAACTACACACACATAAAAAATTAAGTTGCCAACGTCACGGCATCTTTTGCCCTAGGAGTCTATTTGTTGTTTAATCTTCATGGACTTGGGAGAGGATTTTTTTTTTTAAACAACTATGTTGTCTGAATGAAGTTTGATATTAATGTCATCATTAGCACCCACTTCCTATGTTTCTTTACATCTTTAAATCTAATTCACCTTCGAACCTGAATGGCTGCAGCGGATGCAATTTGGCAAACCTCACTCACATGTTATTTGATAACAGAACAAAAACCACTGGCTGTGAGAATTATGAATAGCTTCCTTATTTATCATCATTATGGCTACTCAAGGACTAGTAAGGGAATTGAGTTTTGGTGGACTTTACACATGAGAAAAAGAAAGGGGAAAAAAGGTGACTGCAAGACATGAGCCACAGGAGTTACAGGTGAGATGCCACTCTCATGCTAAGATAATCTTACCCTTTCATTCCTCTTGCCTGATGTGAACTACCACATGACTCTAGAGCTTTCTGGTAACTACACCAAACTCAGTATTATTAGGTTACATCATTTCATGGATCTTTCATCATACTCACCAGGAAAAGAAGGCATTATCACATTTTTTTCCTCAAAAGAACACTTTTTCCTAGCAGAAACCACACTGATGTTGTGATTCAAGACCACCCAGAGAAGAATATAAACAAATTTCTAGGATCTGTCTGCTTTTTTTGTTAGAAACAAACATGAAACCACATCGAAGTCTACAATTTTACTTAATTCTTCAAAGGGGAAAGGCTATAGCCTTATACTAACAACTTTCTATTACCAAATTATCTTCTGTCCCTTTAAACTGGACTTTCACACATGTAAGAGTACTTACATGTACCAGTCCAGAGTTGTGTGATTCCCATAACAGCTGGTCCTTAACTGGGCTCTCTTTTACGTGATCCCTTTGCCACCACATTATAAACCCATGTCATCTCGGGGAAGATCAGTTGGGACACTGAATGGCAATCCCCAAATTTGCATACAGAACACATAAATGCAGACATACTCCTCTTTCATCCACATAATTATTGACCAAAAAAAAAAATAAATTCATCAACCCTTCAGACAGAGAAGGCTTGTAGAAAAAACAGCTACTTTAAGTGCTGAGGAAGCCTTCCTCCTTCTATGCACTCAATGGAATGTCTCAGGGTAAAAAAGCTCACACTTTACCCTGTCACCTTTCACTAGGAGAAGGAATAAAAAAAATCTATAAATATTGAAAAATACTTTTGCATTCACTTGATAAAATCTTTCCCAGGGTAGCCGACTGAAGATGTGTTTTCATATGATGGGAGCAGTCTGATTCTCCATATTACAAAGCAAGTCTACAGTAGTAGTTAGAAGAAGCGAGGCAGAAACTTGAAGAAGTCCCATTGTGGGAAGGAAATCATCAAATTGCTCAGGTTCAAAAAGACTCCTGGTATCATCAAGCCCAACCATTGACCCTACTCTAGAGAGCTCACCCCTAAACCATATCCCCAAGCACCACATCTAGCTGACCTTTAAACACATCCAGAGATGGTGACTCAACCACCTCCCTGGGCAGCCTGAATAATCACACACCATTCAGGAGTCATCTCTGTTTTAACAGCATCTCAGGGCACAACCTCTCCTATAGTTTAGTATCCAAAGAAGTACTAATTAGCAATGAGTGGACTTTACCCAGCTTTGACCGTTTACTCTGCTCTCGTCAGACTCCATCTGGAGTACTGTGTGCAGTTCTGTCACTCCCAACACGAGAAGGACATGGAACTGTTGGAGACAGTTCAGATGAGGCCAACAAGACACTCAGAAGGCTGCAGCAGCTCTGCTATGAGGACAGGCTAAAAGAGATGGGGCTCTGCAGCCTGGAGAAGAGAAGGCTTCCAGGAAAGCCGGTAGGAGCCTTCCAGTATCTGAAAGGGGCCTACAGGAAGGCTGGGAAGGGACAATTGACAAGGTCTTGTAATGACAGCATGAAGAAGAATGGGTTTAAACTGGCAGAGGGGAGATTGAAACTGAATGCTAGAAGGAAGTTCTTTGCAGCGAGGGTGATGAGACACTGGCACAGGTTGCCCTGGGAGGTTGTGGCTGCTCTCTCCCTGGAGGTGTTGAAGGCCAGGTTGGATGAGGCCTTGAGCGACCTGTTCTAGTGGGAGGTGTCCCTGCTATGGTGGGCAGTTGGAACTAGATGAGCTTTGAAGTCTCCTCCAACCTAAATCATTCTATTTTCAGTTAACAACACACAGTTATGCTCTATGCTTCTTGGTTGGGTTGCAGTCACATTGCCAAAGCAGGTTGCTGCAGGAAAAGCTTTTTGTTACCCAGGTTATACAACAGGTCTGGCAGCCATTAATGTAACTTTACATTACTGATTCCTGCTGTACTTTGTGTTCCAGAATTGGCAATACTACAGATTTGTACTTTTTATAACAAGGGTAATGAGACACTGGCCCAGGTTGCCCAGAGAGGTGGTAGAAGCCCCATCCCCAGGTTGTTTGGGGCTCTGAGCAACCTGCTCTAACTGAAGATGTCTCTGCTCACTGCAGGAGAGGTTGGGTTAGATGACTTCTCAAAGGTCCCTTCCATCCTAAAGCATTCTATCATTCTGTGACCATGGCAGCAAATAAACTGGAGAAATTTCAAGCACAGGAGTGACTGATAACATTTTGGGGAGGTTTTCTGGAAGGAAATACAGATAGAAAAAACTGGGGAGGATGAGAACACTGATCACGACAGGCTCATTCAGAGCTTAGGAAATGGGTACTCACCTCTAGAAGAGAAACTCATCCATTCATATTAAACCAAACATGAGAAATGTAGCTTGTCAGGGTTCATGCAAGCATAAAAGCTGACCTTCTGGAAGCAAAGCCTGCTTACAGCCTCATCACTAGTTGGGAAGTGACAGCGTGAAGAGACTACCTAGCTCATGGGCTATGACTAACTCACAGGCAGAAGTCAGAGGGTGGCTGTTAATATTTAAGTTTTGAGTTACTTTGTAGGCAACATAATTATTATTATTATTAAGGAAGAAAGAGAGCCCCTGAATACAGCACAGATAATTCTTTACATTTCCACAGTTACGTAGGATTCTGGAACATAATTTGCGTTAGCAGCGCTCTGGCACAGTTCTCCTAATTCCCCCATGCAGCACTATTCTAATGGTGTTACAAGGTTAGCATGCATAAAAGAAGGTATCTGTGAGCTAGTTGTACCTGGAAACATCAGATATTCTCATTGCATATACAAACCAGTTACACATCAAAATAAACAGATGGCTCAGATTTATTATGGGGTCTGTAACCAAGGTGGCCCAGCAGGAGGTTGGAGAGGGACTGTTCACAAAGGCTGAGGGGCAATGCTTTAAATTAGAGAAGAGTAATTGCAGATTGGATGCTAGGAACGAGTTCTTTACAAGAAGGGTAGTAGAAAACTAGAACAGGTTGCCCAGATGGCTGAGATCAGCTATTAAGGGGTCAGGTTGGCCAAAAAGGCAGTTGAGGCCCCATACCTGGAGATCTTTAAAGTCAGACTTGACAAGGCTCTGCACAATCTAATCTAGTGGAGGGTATCTCTGCAGGAGGGTCAGAGTAGATGACCTTTGGACATCCCTTCCAATGCAAACCATTCTATAATTCTATGATTCTACCAGTACCTTACCACCAAACTCAACCTTAATTAAACGCAGACAGCAAATCACTACTATGTGACAACTGTTAGCTGCCAGCTCATTGTTGAAATCAGTACTACAGTAAAACAACCTTAACACAGAAATAAAATCCTGGATATTAGGAAGAAATTCTTTAGAGTGAAGGTGGGGGGACACTGGAAGAAGTTGCCCAGGGAGGTTGTGTATAGTCAACAGGGCCTTGATCATCCTGGTCTAGTGGAAAGTGTCCTTGCCCATGGCAGGGAAGTGAGAACTAGATGATCTTTAGGGTCCTTTCCAACCCAAACATTTCATTTTCCCTGCTGTTAAGTACAAACCAGGACTAAAAGAGATTGTGAAACAAAATGGAGAAATTCTTAGGTACTAAACTAAACATATAAACTCTGTGGTGACATCATTTGACTCTTCATGACTAAGAAATAGCTTCTGTCATGTGCAGTTAAAGCACAGCAATTGTTTAAAAGCTGGCATTCCACTTTCCTGCGTGCATGCTCATGGGGTATATGATGTCTGCTGGTTAGATTTCCCTCAGGATTCAGCATCGTTCCCCAAAAGAGACCACACAACAGCAAATTCTCCAGAGAATAAAAGAATACATTTGGCAGTCAGGAAGTTAAACATTCATTGGGTTATTTTCTAGATGCTGACACTTTCAATTGGTAGGTGAGTGGTCAAATACCATCACTGTTCCTTCTAGCAGAGCAGAGTGCTTCATTCTCCAGCAGCCTTGTTATTGGTGTAGCTTCAACCTCTGTGACAGTGATTTGGTTTGCGCACGTGCAGGACGCTGCTCACACGAGCAATTCCTGCATCAGAAGTGCTGTGTCAAGGACAGACAGAAACCTCTATAAAGCATTTATTAAATATTGAATGCTTCTCTGTTAGCAATAAAAGGCACAGCACTGAGAGGCACACTGCTTTTTATGCTCTGCATAGCTATTCTCACACGGCTCGGGAGCTGTTGCAATGAATTTGCTATCAGTGCACGCCACCCAGGAGCAAGCAGCAGATTCATCACCAGCCCAAATGAAAAAAAAAACAAACCAACACCAAAAACCAAAACACTACAAAGGAAAAGATAAACATCCCAAACCCAATGGTTTGCTGTGCTAATAGCAGAAGAATTTTTAAAAAGCCAACCCCCACCCCCCCAAAGAAAAAAAAGCCAAAACCAACAAATGCCTTTTAAGCTGTACAATACTTTGATGATTTTGTCCTTTGCTCATACTTGCTCCTCATAATGCCTATCACAGAATATTGAGTAGGTCGATTTTCATGTAGCCTACTAAATCACAGAATGCTAACAGATTTCTTTTTTATCACACACTTTGTCAGATTAGCAGAGTGTATGCAAACCATCTGCTCTTTGCTATTTTTCTGATAATTTTCTCTCTAGCTGTTTAGGTAATACCATGTTTGAACTATCACATATCTTCCTGATTAAAACACCTCAGGACTTCTGTGTCCTTTCTCTCACTTTAATTGTCTGCAGTTGCTCAAGACAACATGATACTAACAGCATCATTTCCAAATAACATAACTGTCTCTTCACACACTGTAAACAAGACTCATCTGGACTTCATACAAGACTCTGGAGAAGAGAAGACTGAGAGGGGACTGAAGCAATGTTTATCAATATCTGAGGGATGGGGGTCAGGAGTGGGGGGGACAGGCTCTGCTCATTTGCTTCCTGCAATAGGACAAGGAGCAATGGATGGAAGCTGCAGCACAGGAGGTTCCAGCTCAACACAGGGAGCAACTTCTTGACTGTAAGGGTCCCAGAGCACTGGAACAGGCTTCCCAGAGAGGCTATGGAGCCTCCTTTTATGGAGCCTTTCTTGGCCTGTCTAGATGTGTTCCTGTGTGACCTGAGCTTGACTGTATGGTCCTGCTGTGGCAGGGGGTTTGGACTTGACCTCTTTGGGTCCCTTCCAACCTCTGACATCCTAAGAGCCTGTATATAAATACGCAGAAAGTCACATATTAACATGAAAATATAAACCCCCAAATTGGTTTTCTTTAAAAAAAATGTGAACACTTTTTCATATGTTCATTTCTCTAATCATTTTTATACTCATTTGTTACCATGGATATTTTAACAAAGCACAAGTCCCTTTGTATTTCACTATTTAAAGGAGAAAGAAGAGTTAATTTTGAGCAAAACAGTTTTGTAGAAGTTTCATACTGCTGAATCCTGGAGCTTACTGATAACCTCTATATGAGAGATTAACTAGAGGCATTTAGCAGAATTGTGTAACAGATTTGGATTAAAGTACACAATACAGAAATGTAAAGAGAAAAAAAATGCTCTTAAATTAGGTTTCAGATTGCTTTAAAACTTTCAAACTGAAAATGAGTATTCTCCTCCCATTAGGGAGGAAAAAAAAAAAGCCTCCTTAGAGGAAGAAAAGTCCTTGGCTTTATTTTCAATGCAGAAGAGGACAGATTCAAGGCTTCCAAAACTAAACTGAGTTAAAATCTGGATGTGTATTTCACATGTTTGCTGTGTGCAAGGCACTCAAGAAGTGTCTAATACTGCCATGATCAAGCTTCACTAATATGCTACTCAAGTTTCTGTGCTCTTTAACACTTAGGTAGGCTCCTAAAGGACAAAAGATGTCCGCTTGATAATGAACAGAGTAGCCACAGGCTCCTCTACTTAACTAAATAGATTCTGCTACATATGACCAAACTGCAAGGTCAAAACTAGCTCCAGCCAAATGGGAGAGACATATTCTAAAACCAAAATAAAATTAATCCAAAGTCAACCCAGAATCTTATTCCTCAGGAGAAGGCAGTAAGGAAAAGGTGGGGAGAGCTTTAGGGGCTGGCTGACATCCACCTACCATATCTTCTTTTCTAGAACACTTTTTTGTTTTAAAACTAGCACAAATCTAGCAACAAATTTACACTTGAGCTTATCTTTTAAGCCACACATACACCCCACAGTAAGCTGCATGTTGCCTTTGGCCCACAAAAAGAAAAGGTTATGTCCATATTGAAATATTCTTGCACAAGAAAACTACTGTAGGAAAACAACTCACCTAACCTAAAGCAGCAAAAATAGACTCAACCTTATCCTACTTCAGATTTCTTCTGTAACGAAAACACTTTCAATTTCTCTATGTTTGGAAAAGTCAACTGCCTGAAATCAAATTGTTTTAGGAGGAGCATATGTTGTTTTTGTTTTTTTTTAATTTAAAATTTATTTAAGGTATTGGTTTATTCCTTCTACAGTATTCTACCAAATATTTTTCAATGTTAGCTGCTGTTTCCAGGTTAAAAAAATCAGCAAATGAAGACAGGGAAACCTGCTGACTTCCAGGGCTATCAAGGAAAACACAACCTCAAGTGAAGTGTCTGCAAGCCTTCCCTCACATCACAAGCCTGCTGTCAGTGTGCCACAACACCCCCACTGCTTTGGCTGAGAAGAAAACAGCTCATCATTGCTCTTTCCAGCAAGACAGCCAATGCAAATGCTCAGACTCTCAAGGGCTGAACAGGCACAAATGTGCTTATCTAGTAGCCCTACAGCAGATAGGTCTTCTCTCTGGATAATTCCAGTATCCCTCTTTCATGGTACACTGTTTGGGTTTGTAATTATGTCACCATTGTCAGTGGGGAAGAAGTGCCATAAACCCCAACTCTGCTCCCCAACCACTCTGCCCAAGCTGTGTCCTGATAGGCAGTAGTTGAGTGCCACACAAAGGGATTCATCAAGTGACTCAATCCTCCTGCTCTACCGTAACTCATCCTCAAACACTGGAAAGTTGGTAAAGGAATGCTGCATGCTAGGATGCTGCATGGCTACCAGAAAAACCAAGGAAAGTAATATATATTTCTAGAGGAGGACAGGATTTTTTTTTTTTTTTTTAAAGGAGAAAATTTGAGACCAGGACATTTTCCTCAGCATGGAACATTAAAAATGTTCTTATTTCAGGATATATAGAATATTCTTGAATATATGATGCATAAGTGTGATGCTGAGGGACACGGTTTAGCACCAGACATAGCAAAACTAGAGAATGTTTGGACTCAGTGAACTTAAGGGTCTTTTCCAATCAAAATGATTTTATGATCCTATGAATAATCTCCAAAGTCAGGCTTACTATGTATGAATTTTGTATCTGAAATTCTGTGTTTATGTCTTGCTGAGAAGAATACTCCAGGCTAGAACAATCTGGAGTAAGGATAAAGTTTTAATCTGCAAGCCTGACAAAATAATTTGTATATCTTGCAC